>PVIU01004884.1:0-120701 GCA_004026605.1 Ondatra zibethicus | reverse complement strand
GAAGAACAAGAAGAAGAAGAAGAAGAAGAAGAAGAAGAAGAAGAAGAAGAAGAAGAAGAAGAAGAAGAAGAAGAAGAAGAAGAAGAAGAAGAAGAAGAAGAAGAAAATTTTTTAAATTGCTGACATTTACAGAGTGTTAGTGCTACGAGCCAGGCCCTCACACATGTGACTCCATTCAGTCTTCTGTTCTGGTCTCATAGGACCTATCCGTTCTTGTCCCTGTTTACAGAGAAGACTACAGCAGAAAGAGGCGAGAAGATACAGCAGACTCCTTGTGCATTCCTTGTCTACCCAGCAGCCTTCACTCTTTTTTTTTTTTTTTTTTTGAGACAGGGTTTCTCTGTGTAACAGCCCAGCTGCCCTGGAACTAGTTCTTGTAGACCAGGCTGGCCTCAAACTCACAGAAATCCGCCTGTCTCTGCCTCCCGAGTGCTGGGATTAAAGCCATGCACCACCAACACCCGGCCCAGTTTTTTCTTTGGGGAAACTCTGGCCTTCCTTGATGGGCAGGGGGTCAAAACTGTCAATCAAGTTGCCCTGCTTTTCTCTGGATCACATGACCTAGGCCTGGGACTTGGCCTTGAGTTGCAGATCCATGGAGCCTACTTCACCTTGGCAACCTTGTCTGTGGGTCCTTGGATGCCTACATCCTAAGCACATAAGATTTCCACGCCAAGGAGCCACCTGCCCTCTTCCAGTGAGGCTCCAGAGAGCGAGCTGAAGTCAGTAAGGCACTCTGGGCCTTAGCCCATGTTCGAGAGCATCACAAGGTCACATGGGCTTTGAGGCCTTGAATCCAGAGGGTTGAATACTAGAAGGAAGGGTCTTTTCGGGTGAAGAGTCAGGTTTGTATGGGCACTCTGCCCACACTGACACCGTAAAGCTGCGTGCTCTGTGGAATTCCTCACAAGTGGCCTCTCACCTGCCTTGACGGACTTTACAACTCCACAGAACAGTTCCTGGTACCCAAGAGGTCCTCAGACCCCTGCCTGAGTTGTATACCTAATGGTATACAACCCAGCCTTCCCTACGTTGCTGTCCCAGAGTCAATGGCAAAGCCTAGGTCCATGAGACCCTCTCCAAGGCTGGGGCAATGGGTGTTCACCATGTCAGCAGGCCAGCCAGCCACCCTCCCCGGCTTCACACATTCTTGTGCCATGCTCCATGCAGGTCATACTGATGTTAAATTGATTTTTGTTTTGTTTTGTTTTAAGTCTGTTATAGTTGAGATGACCTGACAGATGTCACCAGGGGAAGAGCGCAGGAACTGCTCTACAGAAATAAAACATGACTGCGCATAGAAACCAACATACTTTACGGTCCTGCTAACAGGGCAGCTCAGTGACATCTCAGGGCTAGTCACAGTGGGACACCACCTGGCACTGCTCTGGGACTGTCCCCCTCCCCACACAGAGCCTAGTAAGTGACCAGAAGCAAAAGTCCAAGGCAGACCAAAAACAGTTTCTCGATGAGATGATACTGTCTAAGGCCATGGTGAGCACAACACACTTTGGGTTTGGGGAAACAATGGTCCTCATGATGAGACTTGGCTGAAGCCACACTGCACAAAGGAGGAGCACCTAGAGTAGCCCTGCCCATCTCCCAGTGCTCTGCAGCACCTGGGTTTGTCTCTTTAAGGCACTTCAGATGCTTCTGGCCACTGCTGATGGTCTGTGATCACACCATCGTAATCCCCATAGCCACTCCCTTCCATCTGTCTGGTTTGGGCCCTCCTTACTCAGTACCCACGGCACCCATAGCACCAGTTGGTGTGGGATCCACAAATGCAAACTCATTTAAATGTCAGCTGTGGTGACACGGGGCTCAGAAAGACAAACAGGTGACAGAAATAGATGTGACAATCACAGTATCCTAGGCTGTCAGCAGGCACTTCCAGCCCCTCTTAACCCTTGCTGGGGCAGGTGGCTCTGATAACCAGGAACCCCTACCTGAGGGAAACCCAGGCAGACCCTCCAATCCTCCAGCATTTTAGATGGGCCCCAGGCTCATCCTACCTGGACACCTGGTAAACTTTGCTGTTTCCATGAACCAAATCTTCAAGAAAGATTTTGTTTGTGCAAAGAGATCTGATGCCAAGAATTTGGAAGTGACCGACCTCTGTGATTCTCCAGGCAGCTTCAGTTAATGGGCTGTAAAGAAAGGCTCAAGTCCACTCTGGAAGCAGTGGATGTCCAGGGTCCACCTTTTGCAGCCAAAAGTTCGCCTCCTGACTTATCTGCATACGAGGGTGAGCTTCAGGGTTTAATCATGAAGGAGGAGGCACTTCTGTGGCGTCAGGAAACCTCTTTGCCTGCTTTGAAGCCCATCCAAGGTTAACTTTCAGTGGGCAAAAGTACCTAGCCTCTGTTCCCAGCCCTGGCTGTCCTGGCCTCTGGCCCCTTCCCCCAGCCTTGCACAACAAGTCACCAACTGGCACCTTACAAAAGCAGCCTTGCTCTTGGATTCCCCCAGCTCTGGGGTCTGGGCCAAGCTCCCGAGTGGCCTCAGTGAGACCAACTTGCTTTGTTATCCTACTGTTCCTGTGTTTTCAAGAAGAGTGAGAGGGTGACAGCCCCAAGCCACACTTGGTTTGAGGACTTTGCATTTGGGTCTAACCACCACCCTTGTGAGATCTCCCTTCTCTGGCAGCTGTGTTTCTGAGCTGGGAGAGAGGGTGGAATCTCCCCTGGAAGAATTAGGAGACGTAAAGCTGAACGAAAGGACTTATGGGACAGGGCTCTGAGAGGGAAGGATGGATAACTTCTAAGGGGACATGAGAAGCCATTGGAAAGGGACCTGCAGAGTACAGCGATGAAACTCTGATGATGCTTGACCACAGACATGCTATTCAAGAATAGGGTATCCGTGTAAGATACCACGTGACTGAGGCTGAGGGCTACCTTGAACCTGATCAGAGATCTTGTGGCCTGGTGCTAAAGGCCTCCGGGAACTGATAGGAAACAGGTGGGACCAAAAAGTCAGCTGCTGCTGTGGCGTGCTAAGTCGAGAGGCATGTGACTCAAAGCTCTTACCATGGTCCCTCTGCCCCCTTGAACCTCCTGGGATGTGTATAGTGAGCTCTCTGGCCAGGAATCTTAGGTTCTGGTATGCCTCCATGCCCAGAGATGGAGGAAGAGGGCAGCTCATGTTTGGTTGCCTCAGTTTCCCTTTTTGTATGATAGGGAGGACCACCCATACAGTCTCACTTCTCAGGGCAAGGAATCAGAGATGGGTGATGAATTATTGGAGGGTCTGTCCTGAATCTGAGAGTGGCTTACAAGGTTCCTCACTTGGGCAGCCATCGCAGCCTTAAAGCCACAGCTAAGAGACCACAAACCTAAATGGCATTTGAAGATGAGGGACCCTGCTCTCTGATGGTTTCATATTGAGCCTCAAGACCTTTCTTGACATCATGGAGGAACAGATAATGTACTGGACACAACAGACTTTGCAGCCAGACTGCCTGTGTCCATACTTGGTTCTGCCACTTACCAACTGGAAATCTGTCGTGAGTCCCAGCTTCCTTGCTTACAATAGAACTAATGAAAGACATGATAGAGCACTGACAAATAACATAACTTCTACTTGTTTTTCCGCACCCATGGCAGACATTGCTAATCAATCAAGATAACTCTTTCTCATTGATCCTCAGAACTCTCCGTGTGTGTCCAGAACTCCAGGAAGCCTCCCAGTTGACAGAGTTTGACATCTGAGACGCCTTTTGCCTTCACCATCAGTAGCCAGAGAACATGGTTCCTAGCACAAAGCAGACCATGGGTAAATGCCGCTGCTCAATCTCTGCTCAGTGCAGGAATTCTTAACTTCCTATTTACTCACCTCCAGCAATAGGGAGCTCCCTCTGGCTTCCCATTTCATTGCTGGGCAGTTCTAAGAACTAAAATTTTCCTCTCAAATCTCCCTCCTTGCCCTTCCCTTTTTAGTTCCTGTCAGTGGGTCTATGCCAGAGAGTTCCCTTCTTCCCTGGATGTGCTGTCATTACAGATTCAGGGGTTTTATTTTTAGGTGATAAATTTGAACCTTCTGATGAGTACAGCCTTCTCTCAGCTTGCCTGTGCTCAAGCCCAGGCTAGCTAAGCAGCTTTGGCATTTGATGGACAAGTGGGGGGTGCCAGGGTTGGGGGAGGATGAGCATGAGTGAGTGTGTGTGTGTGTGTGTGTGTGTGTGTGTGTGTGTGTGTGTATGTGTGTGTGTGTGCAGGTATGTATGGATCAGGACAAACTGAGAGAGGGGGAAGACAGGATGCCAGATGATGAGTTTTAAAGTCTCCTAGCACACCAGGCCAATGTCACTCCTTACATAAGCTTAATAGCTGCTGGGGATTGGGGCTACATCCAGGGCCCCATTGTTAGCTGATTAAGGTTGATTATTCCAAGGGGAGGGGGCTGTGAAGAGGGATGTGAAGTTATGTAACTAACCACTTATTTGAATTTAATCTACACTTCTAAATTTAGGAGGTGGAAGACTTCAAAGATGAGCTCTTGTCATTTAAAGGTGGCACTGGTGCCATGGGGGGCATAGGTCCAGCAAGTGCAAGTCCCAAAGCTGTGGAGGTGCTTTCCATTTAGAGGGGATGTCAAGGTTTTTGTCTCATAGTTTTGCAAGAACTTGCAAGGTAGCAATGTACCTGGGAATGGGGCTGGGGGAGGCAGTGTGTTGATGAAGGGTAAATCAAAAACCAATGTCCTTCAAGCTGGGTGGCTCTATAAAAATCTGGAAGGTCATGCTTACCCAAGAGAATGGCATGTGTTCATGCATGTGATCATTTCCAAGTATATTGTCTGTGTGCCGGGGCTCTTTGCTTTGCTGTTCTAAACATTTTGTTCAGAGCCATAGAAAACCATAGAAGTCATTCAGATTATGTGCTCCAAAAGGAACAGCCCACAGGCACCTCTCACAGCAAGATTGACTTGCTTAGCATGCATAAGGTCCTATGTTCAAATCTCTTGGTCTCCATCCTACCTCTCCCCCAAAATGTGTAGAGCATAGGCATATATACTATAGCCTGATACAGAAGGAACATGAGTTTGAGGCCTTTTCTTTACTTTTTTTTTTTTGAGACAGGGTTTCTTTGTACAGCCCTGGCTATCCTGGAACTCACTTTGTAGACCAGGCTAGCCTCAAACTCATAGAGATCCACCTGCCTCTGCCTCTCCAGTGCTGAGATTAAAGGTATACATCACCACTGCTTGGCAAAAAAACCTGTTTTGCCTGAGAAAAAAAATGACAGATTTCCACAAGCATTAAGATAATATCTAGCAGAAGGCTGCACACAGCCCTCAGGCAAAGCCATTACAACAGCACTTTCCTGACGCTGGAAGTCAAACCTCTGAGTGAAGGACTCCTCCTGCTAAGAGCCACAGATGCCACAGGGAACAACAACTTGCCTTGCCTGTCCACAATCATCTGAGTATATGCCAACAACCACCCTGTTAAGAAAGAAGCTGCTGAGGATAAAGAACAGCTGTTAGGGACTGGCGACGTGACTCAGCGCACTGAGCTGAAGAGCACTGTCTGCTCTTCCAGAGGACCTGGGTTCAGTTCCTAGTACCCATATATAAGCTCACAACTGGCTGTAACTCCAGCTCCTGAGTATCTGACACCTTCTTCTGGCCTCTGCTGGTACTGTACACATGTGGTACACATGTAGGCAAAACACCCATATACATAAAATAAAAATACATAAAATTTCAAAAAACAGCTTTTGAGTTGTAATGTTTCATAAAACACTCCTTGACCACTGTGAAGGAGCAGTCCCGGTAGCACTCTGCACAAGAAAATGAGGCATAGAAAAGCACGATTTTTTTTGAAGAAAAAAAAAAGCAAGAACTTTAATACCTAATTCCCTGAGTAGTGGTCATGCGTGTAACCTCAGCATCAGAGAGTCAGATACAGGTAACCATGGGGCTCACTGGACTGTCAGTTTAGCCAGTGAGAGATGCATCTCAAAATACAAGCTGAGCTGGGCCAGACATGGTGATGCGTACCTTTAATCCCAGCACTGAACAGGCAGAAACAGGCAGATCTCTATGAGTTCTAGGCCAGTCTTCTCTACAAAGTGAGTTCCAGGATAGCCAAGGCTGCATAGTGGGACGTTGTCTCAAAAATAAACAAACAAATAGAAAACAATCTGCGTTGGTAGAGAAGGTGTGACTCTTTCTTGCCTTTGGGCCACCACCGTGCCAAGCAGACTGCAGAGGGCCATGTGAACGCGGTCTCAGTGACACGGAAGCTGAGGGAATGCCTCACGGGATGAGCTCCAGCAAATGTCACCCAGGCGGCTGTGGGAAAGCTGGTGTTGAGGCATTGCCACTTAAAGAGGAAACAGAGCTTTGGTCCACGTCAACCTGAATAAACTGTGGGCCCAGTCAGTGAGCAGACACTAGGAAATGCTGTCGAAAATTAGATTGAAGCTGCCCCTAGGGGGCGCACACTGATGCGGTGTGATTGGGTAATTACACAGTTTGGGGGAAGGGAAAGGCCTCTAGACAGCCTGCCAACCTGAAGACCCAATGGCTCAGGAGAAGGCTGAGGGGGCACCTGTGTCCACACAGGGACATTCACTAAATGCTAACAAATTCTTGGGGCTCAGCAGTTGCTCTTACAGAGGACCTGGATTCAGTTTCCAGCACCCACATAGTGGCTCCCAGCCATCTGTAACTCCAGTTCCAGGGTACTGGATGCCTTCTTCTTACCTCTGAGGGACTCACTTGGTGTGGAGGCCCGAAAATGTGAGCCTATTTCCACATTGACCAAAGGTCAGAGAGTTGGAACTTACCTCTAGTCCATCAAGGTTATTGTGTTTCTACCTCAAAGGTCCCACCTAGATTTAGATCAGAGAGTTCTACCCTCTCAAAGTTATTGTGAATGCATGGCTAATATCCAGACCTTGTATTTCAGGAATAGAGAAGTAGATATGTTTCTACCTCAAACAAAAGTCTATGGATTCAACTAAGTTCCCTTAAGGAGATATTTTGGATTACACCCAGGGAGTGGTTACCTACAGAATGTTTTGGTCTGGGGTGTGAGCGTGATTTGTTTTGTTCTAGGAACAGAATGTTTAACTATGGACATAGCCTGCGACCTTCAACTGGTTCTGTTCATTTTCTTTTATCATGTTAATACAGTTTTTTGTCTTACTCATACTTTTTGGGGTCAGGGGTATTTAAGCAATTGGAAATTAAAAGCAGGTGAATTTCAGTACTAACTGGAACTCCCTCCCGAAATTATTCTATGTTTCTCCATTTTATTATTTTCTTTCATGCCTTCATATTCTTTACTATATTTCTAAATCCCCACGTCTTTACCCTGGTGAGAGGTATTCTTGTCGAGGCTGGTCCCCAACAACATGGCACACCTACACACATGCAGGCAAACAGGTGTACATAACATAAATAAATAAATCTTAAAAAAAAATCTTAAAGTCAAAACAAGGTAGGGGTGGCAGGATGGTGGTAGATGAAGGCACTTTAGGTCAATGACCTGAGTTTGACCCCATCCCCAGAACCCATGACCCCAGTAAGTTGTCTACTTATCCCATCACACTAAATAAAGAAATGTGAAAATAAAACAAAATAATGTGGAGGAGAGGGCATTGCTACTGAGCAAGATGTGATTGTGAATCTCATTGCCACCCTGGAACCCATAAACATGTGCAATTGCAAGTTCATTTTTAACTGTTACTGCCAGGTGTGGTACTGAATAGGTACGGCCCCCATCGACTCATGTTTGAATGGTCCATAGAGAGTGTCACTTTTAGGAGGTGTGGCCTTGTTAGAGGAAGTATGCCACTGTGAGGACAAGCTTTGAGGTCTCATATGCTCAAAATACTCCCAGTGTGGTGTTCAGCTCACTTCCTGCTGCCTGCAGATCAAGATGTAGAACTCTCAGCTCCCTCTCCAGCACCATATCTGCCTGCATGCTGCCATGTCCCACCATGACCATAATGGACTAAACCTCTGAACTGTAAGCCAGCCCCGGTTAAATGTTTTCACTTATAAGAGTTGTCGTTGTCACGGTGTCTCTTCACAGCAACAGAAACCCATGACACCAGACATAATGGCACAGACCTTTAATCCCCAACTGGGGAGTCAGAGGCAGGTGGATCTCTGTGAGTACAGAGAGTTCTAGGCCAGCCAGAGCTACAGAGATTCTGTTTCAGAAAAATAAAAATAAGCTGCTGTTATTAGTTTGGGCGACAGCTTAGCGGATGAGAGTGTTTGCTGAGCAGGTGTGACGGTCTGAGTACAATCTCCGCACCTGTGTAAAAGGCTGGGCAGTGCTCTGTATATCTGTAACACGGCATGGTGCTGGGGTAGGAGACAGGAGAATTGCTGGATTTATTGGCTGTCAACCTGGCTCTGGGCTCCATGAGAGACCCTGTCTCAAGGGAGTAAAGCAGAGAATAATAGAGTCAGATACCCAGCTCTTGTCTCCACACTCACAGACATTACACACATACACCCTCACATACACCACACACAAACACACACACTCACATACATTACACACACTCATATACATTACACATACATTACACACACACCACTCATATACACAATACACAAACACTACACACACTCACACCGTACACAAACACACACACCATATACACATACCACACATGCTCACATACAACACACATATACGCACTCACATACACCATATACACACATACACCACACACAAACACATTCACATACAATACACACACTCACATACATTACACACACACACGCCACTCATATAAACCACACACACATATACATACCACACTCACATACATCACCCACATACACACTCACATATACCACACACACACCACACACAAACAACACACACTCACATATACCACACACATACACAACACACACATACACCATATACAAATACACATACAAACACATACCACATGCCACGCACACACATATACACACTCACACCACACACACATATACACACACTCACACACACCATACACACACTACACACACTCACACACACCATACATACTCACACAACACATATACACCACACACACATATACACACCACACACAACCATGCTCATATATACCACACAGACCTACATACACCCCACACACTCACATACACCACCCACATACACACTCACATATATCACATATGCCCACACACATCACATACACACCACATGCATACATACATACATCACAGACACATACATCATGCATACACACACACACACTTTTTAGAAACTGTTCATGGAAGCTCACATCCATAACCTCAGCACTTGGGAGGTTGAGACCAGAGGTTGCCATGAGTTCCAGACCATCCTAAGCTACAGAGTGTAAGACTCTATCTCAAAAACTAACAATAATAATAATTACTATTATTATTATTATTTGCACAGCTGTGATAATCCACACACCGAGGAAGCTGAAGCAGGAGGATCACCACAAGTTTAAGGCCAGCTTGGCCTAAGCAGAGAGACTCTGTTCCAAAAGGGAAACCCCCCAGATAAATAAAAATTACAAAATAATAACAAATAAAAACATCCTGAAGTGAAGTACAAGTGAACCGTCTCTCAGCCCAAGTGGGAGCACGTGCACAGCCTTAAACAGGGCTGCATGTATCAGCAGGGCAGAGGGCAAACTGAATGAACAGGCAGGAGCCACCTTCCTTTACAGGTGACCGAGGAAACACAGGGGTTGGTGAGGCCGCTAGGTGCTGAGTCCGGGTCATGGAACTGTCACAGCCTTTGCTGGTTTTGTAACATTCCTGTTTCTTCACCATATCTTTCTTAAAAGTTTTTACTGTCATTATTGTGTGGAAGGGGCATGTGTATGGTGGGCAGCCTTAGAGAGAGCCGCTTATCTCCTTCCACCTTTGCATGAGTTCTCAGGGGCACACTCAGATCTAGGCTTTTACCCACTGAACCATCTGGACAGTCTCCTCGCTGTGCCTAATTTCCATGCTTCTCCCAGAGAGTTCCCACACTAACCTTGCAGGCTTGGAACCCTACCTCTATACACTGCATCACGTACCCACCCACACAGAGCCATTCCTTAGATGGTCAGAATCCATTCTCCTGGTTTTCTACCTTTAGCTTGGGCACCCTGGCAGCTGGAACAGGTGTGAGCTGTGTGGCAGGACCAGGGTGGGAGGGAAGAGGTTGCTGCAGTAGGATAGAGGGACACTGCAGGGACTGCACTTGACCAGACAAGTATCTGGACTCTGTTTAAGAGTCTGGGGGATTGGGAAAGAACAGGGTGACTGCATACAGGCATTGGCCAGCAAGGCTCTGCCTACCAAGGCGGAGGAAGGGCCACACCCTGCAAAGACTGGCCAGCTCCACCGCAAGGCAGGAGGCCCCTCATGGGTGGACATGTGAGCAGGCCCTCCCAGCAGCACGTGCAGCCCCACGTGTGGCCCTGCCGCTGGCTCTCCAGTTTGACTGGGGCTGATGCCAGCTCCAGAGGAGCCAACAGTGCCTGCAGATGAGCAAGGGAGGTCCAGGGTGGAGGAGAGAGCATCAACTGTGTGACCCTCCCACTGGCTGCCTTCCTTTACCCGTCTCTGTGTTCCTTGCTCATCTTTTCCAGGATGAAGACGACAGCAGTGACAGAGACGGTGACATCCAGCCATGATCGCTGTGTGTTAGGCTCGGTCCCAGGCTCCTTCCCCAGCAGCTCAGTTAACCTTCCTAGCAACCCCACAAGGTTAACCCTTTCCTTATTCCCATATGATGAGAGGTAGTTATGACAACAGTGTTTTCTGATGGGAGAACAGTGGCTGTGTGGACAACGGTGATGACAACAGGCCTGCGGTTGTTGAGGGCTCAGTGCCAGCTGTGATAACTCATGCTTTGAATCCCAGCACTTGGGAAGTAGGGGCAGGTGAATCTCTGAGTCTGAGCCCAGCCTGATCTACATAGCAAACTCCATGCCAGTCAGGGATACATAGAAAGACCTTGTCTCAAAGAACCAAAACAAGCCAACAAGTCAACCTTGAATACTTCTGGCCATTAAAATTCATTTTATAGAGGAAGAAAGAGCCCCAGGGAGGTGAGGTCACTCACCACAATGTCACATATGGTCAAGGGTCAGCGCTGGACTGCAACCTAGGACCACTGCTGGTACTTCTGGAGGAGTGTCTGACTTGCACCCTAAGGTGATACTCTGGCCTGTGACCACGGGGTGCTAATTACTGCTCTTCACCCCAGGGTTTTCAGCCGGGCAGGGCAGAAGGAACGAGGCTGAGGGCTCAGGCTCTCAGGACTAGACCCACCCACCACATCCTGCCCTTATCCTGCTTCCTGCCCTCGGGTTTAGATTCAGACAAACGTTTTCCTGTCAATTTTCTCTCCCTAAAGACTCAGGTTGGCCACTTGCCTGGCATTCCAGCCAATGTCTGATAGGCGGCCTCTCTTACTGGACGGCTAGCCCAGTTGCCCCTGAGCTTTAAAGGCCCAGAGCACCTCTGAGGAGTCTCCCAGTCTTGGTCTCTTCCCACCTTTCATGCCCTTACTTCTTGCCTGGTGACGCAGACCCTGGCCCAAGACCCAGTCTAGAAAGCTCCAGGGACTTGGAAGACTACTGATCATTCACACCTGATGAGCTAGAGAAGGTGGGAACCACCCACTCACAGAGCAATCAAAAAGCAGGGGCTGATAGATGCCAGGATCCTTGCCTGCCCAATCCTGCAGCAGGCTGAAGAGCCTGGGAGACTGGCCCCATCTATGTGTTGTGTGTTGGTTGTGTGGCTCTCTCTGACCCACCTTGATGTACTTCTGGGACATAAATCGGATCGGGCCCCCCAGCAACTGGGCCTTCGGGACTGTCTGCCTGGAATCCTCTGCACACTGATGCTTCCCCTTCTGTCATGGTCTTGACCTGGAGATCCCTGTCCCTGGTGAACGTGAAGGAACCATACCAAGACCTGTGTGCTGGCCAGCTTTCTGTTGCTGTGACAAAATGCCTGTTTTGGATCACAGTGAAGAAGTTTCAGTTCATGGCTGGTTGGTCCTGTAGTTTTGGGTCTTTGGCAAGAAGGCACACAATAGCAGGGTTCAGTGGGCAGAGACTTATGGGAAAGAGAAATGGCCAGCATTCCATAGTCTCTCTCAAGACTATATTGCCAAGGATCTGAGGAGCACCCCTAGTCCCCCCCACACCTCTAACATCCCAACAGAACCAAGCCAGGGACCAAGGCCTTAATATCCAGGCCTGTGGGGAATATTCAAGATGCAAACTAAAGCCTGGGTGTGGGGGACCCACCTGTAATAAGCCAGCATTCAGGCAGCTGAGGCAGGAGGATAATGAGTTCAAGTCCACCGTGAGCTACACACCAAGAGTTTGTCTCAAAGAAGAAGACATGAATGAGCCAGTTTCTGAGGAGCTGATGTCCTCTTCTGACCTCTTCAGGCACAAGGTGCACGCATGTGCAGGCAAACACTCAGGCACGTAAAATGAAAGTAAATAAATGTAAAGGAAAAATTGAAATCTCACATCAATGTCTTTACTGCCACACCCTTCAGGAGGACAAAGCATTTGAGAACTGAGGCTTTGGTGGCAGAATTTCTTCCATCAGCCTGTGGTTGGGCTAGGAGTCAAGAATGGGCATGAAAGGTGTGACTAGCCAAAGAAGATCAGAGCACACATGCGTGTACACACACACACACACACACACACACACACAAACCCCTACGACTTATTTCCACCACATGCATGTTTTTCTGCCTAAGTCTTTTTAGCATTTTAGGCAATCTTGTCCTTATTTGGAGCTGGAAGGGTCCTTTGATGTTGACTTGAGCCCTCATGGGTATCTTACAGTCAGTTAAACACTGATCTAATTCTCCTGGAGGATTAGAATCTGAAGGCAGACACCGTCCTCCACATACGTCTACCACACCAGTTTAGTACCTTCTTCTTTTCTTTTCATTTATTTATTTATTTATTTATTTATTTTATTTTTGTTTTTTGAGACAGGGTTTCTCTGTATAGCCCTGGCTGTCCTGAAACTCACTCGGTAGACTAGTCTGGCCTCAAACTCACAAAGTTCTGCCTGCCTCTACCTCCCGAGTGCTGGGATTAAAGCTGTGTGCCACCACCGCCCAGCAATTTGGCATCTTCTGTAAAAAGCCCCCGTACCCCAGCCCCAGCTTCCTCATCCGAGAAGGATGAAAGGCAACCTCCAGCTCTCAGATTCTCAGGCATATTGGTTGGGTGTAACTCAGTGCTAGCGCACTTGCCTAGCACACAGGAGGACCTGGGTTCAAGCCTCAAAAGCAAGCAGTCACACCTGGGAGAGCATTCATGAGACTATGTCAGGAGTTTAGAGCGCAGAGCCCAGCATTTCCTATGTATCCAGTGAACGAACGACACCTGCTAGTGTCAGCCATCACGACTGCCACGGTCAGCATCTTCCCCATCGCACCTGTCTTCCCAAGGCTGATTGGCTACCGAGGCAACCCGAGGAGGAGGCCACAGTGTCAGAGACTGAGCACACAGACAGTCCACCCTGGCACCATGCCCACCTCCAGAAATCCACAGCACCTCCCAAGGCCTGCCCACACCAGAGGCCAAGAGCAAAGGGTCCCAGGAGCTCTACAAAGATGAGGACTCAGGACTAGAGGGTCAGAGCTTAGAAGATACAGGCCTGCTTGACCCATGTGCCAGTGAAGACTTTTTCTCGATGTGGGAAAAGGATGGCCACCAGCAACTACCCATGTCACTTCTTGTCCACACTACCTGACTATTTCTTGTGGTGATTTGATTGGAATAACCCCTTTAGGCTTGGGACTTTGTACTAGAAAGCCAGTCAAATGCTTTAAGTGGGGCCTAACAGACCATCCTAGTTAGTAGGAGTGTGAAGACAGTTGTACTGAGAGCAGTGTGGGCTATGGAGGCCCAACTCAAGCGATTTCAGAGGGGAACAATATTAGCAACTGGGCTAGAGACCCTTTTCGTGATATTTTTTTTCAAAGAATGAGGTTGCTTTCTGCCATTGTTCTGAGAATTTGCCTGGGGCTAAATTGAAAAGTACTGGGCTAGTTTCTTTATCTGAGTTTTCAAGACAGACTAATCTTGACTGCAGCATGGTTCTTAGTATCAGTCTTGGGCTGGTCTATAATGAGAAAGAGCAAGTAAGACAAAAAGAAAAGCAAAATGTACAGTTTGAAGGGAAAAAGAACATCAGAAAATTTAATATTGGAGCCAAAGCTTGTGCTAAAAGAGATAAGAAGTTAAAAGAGCCGGGCAGTGGTGGCACATGCCTTTAATGCCAGAACTCAGAAAGCAAACGCAGGCTGATCTCTGTGAGTTCGAGGCCAGCCTGGTCTACAGAGCAAGTTCCAGGACAGCCAGAGCTACACAGAGAAACCCTGTCTTGAAAAACAACAACAAAGTAAACAAGCAAAGTTTACAGAGAGGCCTGATCTTCTCTGGGGTAAAGGAGGGTGGCCTCAGGTCTACTCTCCATCCAGCTAAGCTTCCAACTCACGAGAAGCAAAAGGTCTAAGGAATTTTCTGCTCTTAAAAAGCAACAACAAATGAAAGCTGTTGCGGATGTGATTGAAGGGGGCAAGCGCCATCCCAAACAGGCAATTGAACTTGCCAGCATTGTCCACATGGTTCTGGCTTGAGAGTCGCGCAGGATATACAAGTGAAGGGCTGGCGGACTCCTCCTATGCAATTAAAGAAAGCCTCTGAGGCCAGGCATTTGGCAGGGGAGTCCCCGCATGGAGGCCCTGAAAGGCCAGTGCGTGAAGCTGTGAAAGTGAAGCTAGGACTACACTGGAGACCCTAAGATGTTAGAGATGCCAGGGCCAAGGGATGTCTGCCAGGGAGAGCAGCAGCCTGGGAGTGGAACCAGCCCACAAGAGAAGAGTATGTCGCAGTCAGCAAAGCTGGAAGGGTGGAACCTTCTAACCCTTTGACATCAAACATGGAGCTACAGGATTTGGCCATTTCCCCTGCTGGTTGTCAATCTTGCTTTGGTCCAGTATTTCCTCACTATGCACCCTCATCCTGTTCCTTCATTGTGGGGTAGAAATGTATATTCTTTTCTTTTTCATTTTATAGAGGTTACAGCTAAGAAATTGTCTTGAGTCTCAGAAGGCCTTTGGAGTTTTTAAAAGTGTTGAGATCGAAAGACTAAGGGGACTTTTGAAATTGGATTAAATGTAATTTGCATTATGATGCCGCTAGGAGCCTATAGAGGCCAGGGAGTGGAATGCATTGGTTTGATTGAGAATGCCCCACAGGCCCATATGTTTGAATACTTGGTCCTCAGTTGCTGGAACTGTTTCAGAGGGGTTAGGAGGTGTGGTGCTGTTGGAGGAAGTGCGACACTGGGGGCAGGCTTGAGGTTTCAAAAGACTTGGTGCCATTCCCAGTGTGCTCTCTGCCTCCTGTTTACAGATCAAGATGTGAGCGCTCAGCTGCTGCTCCAGCTCCCATGTCATCAGTCTGTCGTGCTAAACCCTAATCCCTGGAAACATAACCCTATTAAACCTTCGTTTGTGAGTTGCCTCGGTCATGGTGTCTTAGCAATAGACGCGAAACCAAATGATTCTGTGCAACTCACCTTCTAAAAGCACAGCGCTGTGCATATCAGGAAGTAGAAGATCCTCAGGGGATATGCAAATCAGAATAAAGAGAAGAAGTAAGGGAAGGTGGGGAGGCGGGACCATCAGGGAGAGTGGTGCGCAGCACAGATTGGTGACTACAAGCAACCCCCAAAGACCATGGATAATCTAAGCCATAGGAATACCTGAGTCAAGAGCAACACTGTTGGCCAAGAAGAGCAGTGTGTACCTGGGGCAGAGTGAACGTGGGGGTAAAAGCAGAGATATTCCCATCCCCTCTCCTTCCCTCAGCAGCCCCCACAACCTTCATTCTCTTCTTCCTCCCCACCTCCAGCTCCCATCCTGAGGAAGACAAGACAAACCATTCCTCTGGTCCAAGGCTAGTCTCCTTCACTTCTGGACTCCATCCTGGCCCCTCACATCTCCTCATGTTCCCTGGAGCCCTGTCCCACACTGTTTCCGGCTCCTTCCCACCTTGCTGTCTCCAGTCTGCTTTTCCAGACCCAGACAAGAACCTATATCTCCCAGAAACTTTCTCTGGTAGCTCAAGCTAGTTCAGGGCCCCAGGGTACCTCATCAGCCACAGCTCCCCCACCTCCAAGACTCACTCACCAAGGCCATATGCTCCAGGACTCACAGAAGTACCCAGCTCCTCTATATGGCCCTGTCCGAACACAGCCCAGGAAAGAAGCTGTGTGAGGAGAATTCTGAGTGCTTTTGACAAAACTCCAAGAAAACAACAAAAGTCTCGTGACCTCAGTTTCTTCAAAACACAGAATTGTTCTTGGAATGTGTTTCCATGCCCCTCCCAGGTGTAGCTGACAGGGGCGAGTTCACTTCAGATTGTTCTTTACAGCTGGCTATTGTTATTTGTTTATTATGCCGCCATAAAAAACCATGGTTTTGCCATGTGTGGCTTGCCCTTGTGATCGCACACTTTACTTATGAGATTCTTCTTAATCCTCAGAGTAAAAAATTGTCTGCTACTCTGATTCAGTTGGCTATTGCATGAGACTTTAGTCGGTCTCATTTACCAACTCCATTCTCCCAGGTCCCACCACCTCTAGGGCAGTAAACACGTCCCCAGCTCGGAGCTCAGGGTTTGGCCAGATGTGCCGGTGGCACTTCTGTGGCTTCAGGCTAAGACCTCCAGCACCCTCTCTCCTCCACCTGTCCCCCACTATAAGAAAGACTTGCTTTCAGCCACTCAGACCTTGTTGCTGATCACTAAGTAGATCTGGTCCTTCCTGTCACCCCAGCTACCAAATGCCACCATCCTCCTGTCTTCTTTTAAATTAAAAATGATGGTGGTGGTGGTGGTGGTGGTGGTGGTGGTGTGTGTGTGTGTGTGTGTGTGTGTGTGTGTGTGTGTGTGTGTGTGTGTATGTGTGTGTGTGATGGGGGGGTTGTGCCATGACATATATATGGAGTCAAAGGACAACTATGTGAAGTCAATTCTTTCCGTTCATCTTTACAAGGATTCCAGGGATCAGACTGAAGGTGTCAGGTTATTGGCAAGCATCTTTACCCATTGAGCCATCTTGCCATTCCTCCCCCATGCCTACTCCTTCCTCTAAACCCAAATTCCGTCAAAACATAAGTGGGGGAGGAGGCATGCCAGACTTAGGAATCAGTTAGTTAAATCACTGAGTGGCTTCAAGCAAATTCTTCTATCTCAGTTTCAAGTGTGATCTTTGACCTTCTGAGCCCAGCCTGAGGATGCTGGAGAGGAGCAGAGGTGTGGATGGCACACAGCTGAACTTTGGAGTCTCTGTGGCACTTCGGTCATCTCCGAAGCTCTCAGTGTCTGAAACTCAGCCGCTTCTCAACAAGTACACGTGAAAGGGAAGCGAGATGGTGCCGTCCGGTCTCACAGCCTCCCGCCATGACAAACATGCCGAGAGAAGCTGTTGAACCAGGGAGACAGAGTGAGGAGGGGGTACATTATTGCCTCGGAAAAGACTCACACCAGACATCACAGAGGGTGTGGGACCCACTTAAGGCTACGCGATCAATAAATGGCAGCGTCAGCCCTTGATCCTTGGTCTGTACATTCCAGTTCTGTGAGCCTGGGTTCACTTCTCACCGTAGCATTGGAAGGTGGGTAATACAACACCCTCAGAGGACAGTTGAGCAAACTGAAGCACAGCCAGTGAACGAGAGGCAGGACATGGAGCCAAGACTGGGGACTAGCACCCGAGTTCCTCATTGGTCTGCAGATTCTGCCGATGGCTGGCAAATCTTTTCTCAGCTTCTCCCTTGGCCTGCCTCCTGTTTCCCAAGGCTTTGGACGGCAGTTTGGAAGAGTAGCTGTACTGAGAACGGGACACAGAGTGCCTGTGGAAATACCAGGCGCCAAGTCAAAGGTGGGAGCTGAGGCTTGGCAGCGCCTCCATACCCTGAGTGCCTATGTGGTGGTGTTGCTTAGACACCCAGTCAGGCAGGAGCCAACTTCTCCTCTGTGGTGGCCACACATTGACTGCGGGGCTCGCTGTAACTCTGGGCACTGCTTGGGGATGGAAAACAGCCTGAGTCCCAGGATGGAAAAACAACCACTATTTTAGTGTCCTGACTCCTCTCTGCTGTCCTCAGTCCTGGGGGTGGGGGGGCAGGGACATGGTCTTGGGTTTGGCTGCTTTATATCCCCAGGGCCAGCTGTGGGTGTCCTATAGCACCTAGCTGTTCACAGCCAAGGCTGAGGTCTCTGCCTTCTCCCTCCCTAGGAACACACACTGGCTGCTCTGCCCACCTCACTAAACCTCGTGAACTATGTATTCAGACTGTTCTGAGTTAATGTAATAAGACGCATGAAATGGGCGTCTTAGTTAGTGTTTCTATTACTGTGATGAAACACCATGGCCAGAAGCAACTTAGGGAGGAAAGGGTTTATTTGGCTTACATTTCTATATCACAGTTTGTACATTGAAGGCAGTCAGGGCAGGAAGTCAAACAGAGCAGAAACCTAGAGGCTGGAGCTGATGTAGAGGTCACAGAGGCATGCTGCTTACTGGCTTGTTCCTTATGGTTTGCTCAGCCTGTTTTCTTATAAAACCCAAGACCACCAACCCAGGCAGGCGTGGTACCACCCACAATGAGCTGGGTCGTCCCACATCAATTCCCATTTAAGAAAATGCCCTACAGGCTTGCCTACAGCTGGATCCTATCGAACATTTTCCCAATTGAAGCCTCTCCTCTCAGATGACTCTACCTTGTGTCAAGTCCACATAAAGACGAGCCAGCACAGTGGGCTAGCATGGTAGAGCCAGCACAGCGGGCTAGCATGGTAGAGACAGGTTTACCGAGTTCACAGGTTTGAAGGCTCAGAGTCTAAGATCTGTCAGTCCCACAGGTGTAGCCTCTAAAAGGGCTTGATGGGCAGATGTGTGGCGACGTCAAACCCACACATGGGATGAAAGGGGAAGCCACAGAGTGGCTTGGGATATGGATTTGTCCTTGTGTAGTCAGCACTATTCTGACTGCCCCTCAGAGCTATTCCCCCAGGCCCTGATTCCCTAAGGCCCCCTCTCATATCACCACACTGAGAACAACAATGTCAAGGCATGAGAACTTGGGGGCCAAACTCAAGTCTCAGAATGCTGACATGTCCCTCACCACCCCTCAGCCACAGTGGTACTGACTGTGATATATACCGGTCTTGAAATCCTGTGTGGAACCTAGGCCCCAGAGTTCTGTGGGGGAAAACAAATCACTGGAGCATTCCAAATCTGGGAGATTTTTATCTGAGCAGCTGAAGGAAGGGCTGGCTTGGGCAGGGGATGGGGCACATCTGGTGACTCAAAGTGTGTGAGAGGCCATTAGACAATCAAAGGGCATGGAGACCCAGCTTGGAACATGGGGTGGAGTCCAGATGGACATCTTAGGGAGGACCTCAAGGCACTCATGCAGACAGGGAAAGACTATCAAGCTGCAGGGCACCCCATCATGCATATGTTAGGGAGAAGAGCAAACAGCAAAGGAAGCTGAGAGGAGTCTTGAGAGGGGCAGAAAAAGGGCTTCATGCCCATGGAGGAGGGGGCTGCCCAGCAGACTGGAGCAGAGTGGGCAGCCCTGTGCCAGCATGGTCGAAACACCAGATTCTCCTTCCAGCACACACATATGCCCCCTCCCCCTCCTTGTGTGTGTGTGTGTGTGTATACACACACAAATATATATATCCTTTCATTTATATATGTATGAATCATATATTGCGGTTATCTATTTGTGTGTAGTGTGTGGTTGTATAGGTGCCACAGTGCCCTTGAAAGGTCAGGTGACAAGAGAGAGAGTTAGTTCTCTCCTTCCACTGTGTGTGTCCCGGCAGATCAAACATCAACAGTCTTGGTAGCAAGGACCTTCACCCTTGGAACCAAGTTGTAGCCCCTGTTTTGCTTGAAGAAGAAGAAGAAGAAGAAGAAGAAGAAGAAGAAGAAGAAGAAGAAGAAGAAGAAGAAGAAGAAGAAGAAGAAGAAGAAGAAGAAGAAGAAATAAAAACAAAACAAAACAAAAAAAAACCAAGAAAAGTGACTGACAGCTTTCCAGAGGATCAAGTGACTAAACCCCAGTTTGGCCTTGATTCAAAGGTCCTCTCCCCAACATGTCCCTTTCCAAAAGCAACAAAGAGAACCACGTAGACAACACAGGGTTTGCTGACACTATGGTGGGAACAGATCCAAAAACAATGAAAAAATATTTGTTGAAGGTTTTAACAACTGAAAGGACCCCCCCCGTAACCCCCCTCTATGTTGCCACCTTGGCTCCCAGATTCTAACCTGAGCTGAGCACTGGAGCAAAGAAAGGCCTGTTGTGTCCTAGACACGGGCCCCTGGTGAGGGATTAATCTTCGAGGAGCCTGGTCCTGCCCAGGTTTCCTGGGGCCTTTATGCTTCTGGGCAGCCAGACATCTACTCTGCTCCTGTTTTTTCCTTGGGGCTTGGAGCCCTTGTGCAGGGAATACCTGCAGTTACTCCCTGACACGGTAGCCTTAGGACTTCAGAGCAAAGCAAGCAGCTCTCTGCTCCAGGGTACCTCCCTCACCCTGGTTTGACAAAGGGCATAGCTCCTTGGGGTCTGTTGGGAACTACTGACCTAAGCTCTTCTCAGACCCTCAATGCTCACTCCCTCAGACCTTCCGGCACATGCGATACAGCTTCTCAGCCTCCAAGCCTCTGCTGCTGCTAATCCCTGGCATGCTCGTCCTCCCTCTCCTCCCCAGTCTCTGTGTGTTCTAATTCTCTCTGAGACAATCGTGGAGTTTCATCCTGGCATGCCTGCCGTGAGAGTGTGCTGGCTGCAGAGCCTCCATCTCTGTAGTCATCTCACAAGAAGGCCATCTCTCTCATGCTCCTGCAGGAAGCCACACTGTAAAGCCCAATCCCTTTCTACACTGACCACATTCGCTAGCTGTCTTCCTTTACATGGAGCGTCTCTCTCCTGCAAGTCCCTTTATTAGAAAGATTAACATGGAAGGGCTGAGAATGGTGACTCACAGTCGTAATCCTAACACTTGCGAGGTTGAGGCAGGAGGATTGCCATGAATTCTAGGTCAAGCTGGGCTACAGAGGAGACCATGTTTCTACACCTGACACACACAGATACAATGAAGTCTCTCCTCCGTTTGTGAAGATGACCTTGTATGGGAATGGAGTTTTTGTAGGTTTTCTCAGGTTCAGAGGAGGTCTTAGGATGGGCACTAGCCCATCGTGAGGCTTGTTCTCATGAAAAGACAACTTGGAGGCAGTGATTGGCACACACAGGAAAGGTTCTGAGATGATTCTATAGGCCAAGGGATGTCAAAGATCATCACCACCAGAAGCAACAGGAGGCGAGGAAGGGATTCCTCTGGGCTAGCAGGAGAATTCTGCCCTGATGACCCCAGCACTCTGAGACCTGCTTGATTTTGTTGTTATTGTTTTTTGGGTTTGGGGGGTTTTTGTTGTTGTTTTTCTTTTGAAATTATGATATAATCACATCATTTCATCCTTCTCTTTCCTTCCTCTAAACCTTCCTATACCTCCTTCTTGCTCACTTTCAAATTCATAGTCTCTTTTTAATTGTTGTTGTGTGCGTGTGTCTGAGTGTGTGTGTGTATTCCTAAATACATAACTACAACCTGCTCAGTCTGAGTAATGTAACTTGTATGTGTGTTTTCAGGGCTGGCCCTTCGGTATTGAATAACCAACCGGGGAAGACTGTTTCTCCTACTCAGCATTCCTTAGTTGCTCTAGTTCTTTGTCTAGGGTCGAGGCCTCATGAGCTTTGCCTGGTCCACGTTAGCAAGCCTACAGGTGTCACCCTTATTCAGCCCATGTTTAAGTAGCCATCTTAGTGAGATTTCAGGGATACAGCTTCTGCCGTTTTTAGGAGGCACAATGTCACAGGAAAGTCTGTTTCTCTGGATCTGACAATCTTCACTAGCATGCTGTTTTCAGCCACCTGGGTTTTGAGACTTTGTTGCTGCAGTGAGAAACTCAATATATATATATAGTAACAACTTTTTTTTTTGGTTTTTCGAGACAGGGTTTCTCTGTAGTTTATGAGCCTGTCCTGGAACTAGCTCTTGTAGACCAGGCTGGCCTCAAACTCACAGAGATCCGCCTGCCTCTGCCTCCCGGGTGCTGGGATTAAAGGCATGTGCCACCACAGCCTGGCTAACAACTTTTTAAAATAACTGCTTTGGCTTGAAGAGATGTCTCAGAGGTTAAGAGCACTGGCTGCTCTTCCAGAGGACCTGGATCCAGTTTCCAGTACCCACATGGTGGCTCACAACTGCCCATAACTCCAAGAGAGTCAATGTCCCTTCATGGCCTCTGAGGTCAACTGCACACTCATACACATACCTACACAGAGACATATAAATAAAACAAAAAAATAAATCTTTTTAGATTATAAGACCTGATTTAAGGGGATATAAGTTTCTAAGTTAGGGTTTCCATTACTGAAATGAAGAATTATGACCAAAAAGCAAGGTGGGGAGGAAAGGGTTAATTTGACTTACACTTCCATATTGCTGTTTGTCACCAAAGGAAGTCAGGACAGGAACTCAAACAGGGCAGGGACCTGGAGGCAGGAACTGATGGAGGGGTTATGCTTACCGGCTTGTTCCCCCTGGCTTATTCAGCCTGCTTTCTTATGGAACCCAGGACCACCAACCCAGGATGGAACCACCCATAATGGCTGGGCCCTCCCACATCAATCACTAACTAAGAAAATACCTTATAGGTAGATCTTATGAACCTCCATTGAGGTTCCCTCCTTTCAGATGACTCTAGTTTGTGCATCAAGTTGACAGAAGAGCAGCCAGCACAATGAGTCAAACCCCATGAATCTGACTCTAAACAACTGTGTACAAGTCTAAGACTTTCAGTATATTCACTAGCATTGAGCCTATCTTCAAAGTCACTCATAAATATAGCAGGTCTTTCTTTGGACTGCTAACTCCCAAATAATGACACAGAGACTTCTTATTGATGATGAAAGTTTGGCCTTAGTTTATTCCTGTTCCCAACAAGCTCTTAAAACTTAAATTAACCAATTTATATTAATCTATGTCCTGCCATGTGGCTCATTACCTCTACTCTGCACTGTAAGTTTGACTTGCTCCCCATATCACTGGTGAATCCTGCCTCTCTTCTTCCCAGAGTTCCTATCTCTTCCTGGAAGTCCTACCTACCGTCTCCTGCCTAGTTATTGGCTGTTTGGTTCTTTATTAAACCAATCAGAAGGTGCTTTGGCAGAGACACATCTTTACAGTGTACAAAAAGATTACTCCACCACACACAACTACCTAATTTAAGAACATTTTTACTTTAAAAAAGAAACTCAATAGTGTCTGGTGGGTAGTTACTCCTATCATTGGACACCAATCACTAATTGGCTCTTTGTCTGCAGACTGACTTATACCTGACATTCCTAGCCATGTGGACCTCTGTGTTTGCCTTCAATCGCTTAACACAGCCACAGTTCACCCTGTGATGGAGGTGTACCAAGACCTCGCACTCTGTGACTCCTTCATAGGCCATAAGCACTTGAGCTCATTCCCCAGCTGGGCACTGTTATGAACAATGAAAAATACTGCAGGGAGCACATCTGTTCAAGCTCCTGTGTGGGCATACACTTCTCTCAGATAAATAATGATTTGGGTTTGGTGTTTTGTTTTGCTTTCCTTTTAAAATTTTTTACTTTATGTGTTTGAGTGTTTGACCTCCACATATGCATGTGCACCAAGTGAGTGTCATGCCTGCAAATGCTAGCACACAAGCAATAGCTCGCGCTGGAGAGGATGTAGAGAAAGGGGAACAGTCCTCCGTTGCTGGTGGGAATCAATCTACCAGCTATACCACTCTTGGGCATATTCCCAAAGAGCACTTTACCATACCACCAGGACACTTGCACAACTATGTTCACAGCAGCTTTATTTGTAATATCCAGAAGCTAGAAACAACCTAGATGTCATTCAACCAAAGAATGGATAAAGAAATTGTGGTACATTTACACAATGGAGTATTACTCAGCTGTTAAAAACAATGGCATCAGGAAATGTGTTGGCAAATGGGTGGAACTTATAGAAGATCACCCTGAGTGAGGTAACCAAACCCAGAAAGACAAACATGGCACATACTCACTCAGAAGTGGACATTAGCCATAAAGCAAAGGAGAAACTTGCTACAACCCACAGACCTAGAGAAGCTAAGTAACAAGGAGGGCTCAAGCAGGGGTTGCATGACTCCCGCTGTGAAGGAGAAATAGAATGGACATTGCCAATGGGCAGGGAGGTATAGCAGGGGGAATGAGGATGGGAACAGGGGGGATCAGGTGGAGGGAGGATGGAAGGAGGGAGTACTGGGAGAGACAACTGGAATAGGGGGCATCCTTGGGATGAGCTAGAAACCTAGAGCAATGGAAATTCCCAGGAATCTATAAGGGTGACCCCCTAGCTAAGGCACCTAGCAATGGGGCATACTGAACCTGACTCGGCCATCTCCTGTAACTGGGCAAGACTTCCAGTGGCAGGACTGGGACACCAACCCAGCTACAAACCCTTCAACCTACAATTTGTTCTTCCTACCAGATGTTCTGGAGTAAAAATGGCACAGAAATTGTGAGAGTGACCAACTAATGACTGTCCCAGCTGAAGACGCATACTCTGAGAGGGAGCTCACTCTTGAGGGTCAGGATCCAGAGGTTGGATACCCCAGAGACCTAGAATAGAACTAAACATGACTTGAAAAAAAAAAAACAAAAAAAAACACCAAAAACCTCAATGAAATGATTCTTATGATATTCTGCTAGCCCAACTGTCATCAGAAAGTCTTCACCCAGCAGCTGATGGGAACAGATGCAAAGACCCACAGCCAAACATTAAGCAGTGCTTGGAAAATCCTATAGAAGAGGAGGAGGAAGGATTGTAGGAGCCAGAAGGGTCAAGGACACCATAAGGAAACCCACAGAATCAGCTAACCTGGCCTCATAGGGAGAAGCTCACTGAAACTGAACTGACAACCAGGAAACCTGCATGGGACTGACCTAGACCCTCTGCATTTATGTTATAGTTGTGTAGCTGATGTCCATGGGATGCCTACCTGTATCTAAAGAGAAACAGTGGATGGGGGAGTGAAAGGGGGAGGATAGAAGGGAGGTTGTGGGGAAGAATGGGAAAGAGGAGAGGGAGGGGAAACTTTGGGATGTAAAAAAATACACATATATACATACATAAATAAATAAATTTTAAGTGATTTTACTTTATGTGTATGAATGTCTGACCTGCATGTATACATGTGTCATGTGAGTGCAGTGCCTGAAGAGGCCAGAAGAGGGCACCAGATCCTCTGGAACTGCAGTTACAGATAGTTGTGAGCTGCCATGTGGGTGCTAAGAACCAAACCTGGGTCTCCTGGAAGATCAACCAGTGCTCTTTACCACTGAGCCATCTCTCCAGTCCCAACTGGCTTTTTAAATGGAAAACTATTGCCTGTGAGCAGTTAGTCAAACTGTGGGTGATGGAAAGGGAGTCTAGTGAAATTCTCCTCTCTGCTGGAGTCTCCCTCCCCACTCACCAGCTATTCTGCCTTTTATATCTCTCGGGTGATTTTTCCGAATGTACAAACTCCATTCACTTTTCTCCACAGAAAAGCATCCCATCGCTGTTGAACAAATGTAGATATTTCTATATAGTTATAGGTGTTTTGACTGTGTGTATGTCTGTGTACCACACACATACCTGGTGCCCAAGGAGGGCAGAGAAGGCATTGGATTCCCTGGAACTAGAATTACACTTGGTTTTTAGCCAAGTTAGAGTTCTGAGGATTGAACCTGCATCCTCTGGAAGAGTAGACAGGGCTCTTAACTCCTGAGCTGTCCCTCCAGCCCCACATCTGGCTCTTGAATGATCCATCTGAATAGTACTATAGTAGTCCCTAATCTTTCCACCACACACACAGGCCACCTTGAATGTCCCATGAGCCTGTGGGAAGGTTTCTGGGGCTCAGACCACAGGGAGATTTTCAGACACTGAGTTTTATGGCTTGAAAAAGATGGCCCTGGGTTTCTTTCCTTAATTTCTTTTGTTCGTTTGTTTGTTTATTTATCTTTGTTATGGCCTTACTCTGTTTTTCAAAGCTGGCCTCCAACTTGTAGTGATCCTCCTGCCTCAGGATTAGCCTGAGTCACCTCATGCCCCAAAGACCCTAGCACAGCACCGACAGGTGCCCAGGGATGGGGTAGAAGACTGCACTCATGTGATATAGGTGGCAGTTGCCATCCTAGCCAATGGCTAACTACAATCCTCATAGTCTAGGTATAGAAACACTGGGTCTTTTGCCAAACAGCTTCCAAGAAAATTAAGAACCAAGATCAATTATCCTCTTAAAAGAATAATAACTTTTAAGACATTGGAAGCCTGCAAATTTAGAGCCAGACAGATTAAGAAAAATAGGCTTTCTCACATGTGGGGCTTGCCAAATTTCAGACGTTGTTTTAATAAAATATTGAGAGTAAAAAGACGAGTATCATTTCATCTCAAAGTTTCAGATGTTCATGTTTACAAATTTGTCCTGCATGTTAATATGTAAACATACATTATAGTGAGCAGACATACAGGAAAATATTATAGTATTTTTGTATTAAGTTCAAATGCATACATATATTTATTGGTTAATTTTTAACTGCTTAAAAGAGTTATAATCATTAAAGTTAAATATAATAGAAAATTCTGAAAGCATAATACAGTGCATTGTGCCATTAAACACTTTAGTCAAATATTATTTTATTGTTATTGTCAAACATGAAAGAATTTTGACTTTGATTTACTATCACATTCTTAAGCACAATATGATATATTTTAGTTGTAAAGTAAAATATGAAACTAATAACTTAAAACCTTACTAATATGGAAAGGAATAAAACCATGAGCTCGTGTTAGATTGAAAAAAAAGGAAAAAAGAAAAATAACCTTTCTCAAATACCAACTTGCAGTTATGCTTTAGAAATTTTATTCTTAAAAAACAGACAAACAAAAACTTAAAATTCTTATTATTTTGTAATGGGGGCACATGGGTGAAAGTGAGTTCTTTCTTCCACTTCCACTTCCAGTTCTAGGGGTTGGACTCGGGTCACCAGCCTGTGTGGGCCAAGCCCCCTTTCCTGCTGTGCCACCCACTGGACCAGATATTTGTTTCCGTTCTACTAACCCTAGAAAGAGCCCCATAGGCACCACATCTGCTTCCCACCTCAACAAAAGGATTTTTTTGTTTTTATTTTGTTGTGTGCAGCACTTTTAAAAATTGGACTGGGATTAGGGGTGTGGCACATGCTTAGCCTGGGCCAGGGCTCTAGGTTTCATCCTCAGGATGAGAAAAGAAACATAAAGAAAATATTGGGACTCAGGTAAGGAGGCCTATGCAGCCCTGGGATAGTCACCTGGTTTCCCTGGGAGCAAGCATTGTCCTCATCAGTTGTATAAGGACAATGGGTGGGGCTGGATAAGATCGATTGCCTCCAATATTAAGCAAGGGAAAATTCCTCACAATGTGTGTGGACAGACAGATCTCTCTTTGAAGGTGAGCTCTTGGCCAAGAAGGAAAGTCAGTTTCAGACTTACTCGTGAACTTCATTTAAATTTGAAGTGCAAGCAATGCCAGTGTCAGGTTTGAATACCTAAGGCAACAGAGAAACCTGTGGAAACTTTGCTTGCCGCAGTAAACCCAAGCCCAAGCCTGTCAGGACCGTGAGCCTGTGCTGGTCCAAGGCTAGGGTAAATGAACCCTTCCCCTAGCTAATAACCAGGGGATAAAGTTGCCTCCTGCAGCTCCTAGCAGGTTGGGAACAGGAAGTGGGGTGGTTTGGATAGCAGGAATCTGGCCCCACAAAGGCTGGGGAGAAGCTATTGTTCCAGGGCTTAACTGGGGGCCCCTTCTGTTGGCAGCCTCCTCCCTGTGTCTCAACTGAAGCCAAAACCTTCCCCCAGATGCTGATAAACAAGATAAAGCCAGAACCTACCCCGTGACACTCCCTTCTAGCCATGATTTCCCGTGTTCCAGTACCATCCGTGACTCCCCAGTGCCCACCCTGCCTGGGCTTGCAGCTCCAGACTGACCCACAATCTGATGGACGCTCCAGGGTGCTGCCTGAGGCTTCCCAAATGCTGATTTACCCAACATATAGCTGAAATATATATAATATATATTGAGCCAGCAGGGTACTGGGAGCTGTGCAAAAGGCATCCTGCTTCAAGGGAGATTGCATCACACAGCATTAAGGAGTAAATGGGAATATGGACAGCTGAACAGACTTGCCCAGTGCCATACAGCCAGAGCCTACCTCAGGGCTGACACCTGCCGAGTACCAGTATTGGCAGTGCTGGTCTTGGAAAAGGACAAAGAGAGGACATGAGAGCGTGTTGCTAGAACTGAGATGTAAATGATGTGTGGCCCATCCTCATAGGGCCCCAGCAGTTAGCCAAATCGCAATCTCACCCTAGTTCTCCCTGGGGAACCAATTAATTTATTGGGCTTTATTATAGAATATGGGTGAGGGGTTACTTATAGGGATGTGGGCAACCTCAAAGAAGTCACACTGGAAAACTTCACCCAGCGTGGATGACAGCTTCCTCACAACTGTGTAGATGGAGTACCCTCGGCTGACCTTCCGCAGCCTACATGCTCCAACACCTCTGGAACCCCAGAAGCCACAGTCAGGGCAGCACTATACTCAAATGGCTGTGGGGAGCAGCTGGAATCTCATGTGAAGGTCAGTGTGGCCGTGGGGAGCAGCTGGGTCCTCATGTGAAGGTCAGCGTGGCCATGGGGAACAGCTAGAATCTCATGTGAAGGTCAGCGTGGCCATGGGGAACAGCTAGAATCTCATGTGAAGGCCAGCGTGGCCGTGGGGAGCAGCTGGAATTGCATGTGAACGTCAGCGTGGCTGTGGGGAGCAGCTGGAATCTCATGTGAAGGTCAGTGTGGCCGTGGGGAGCAGCTGGATCCTCATGTGAAGGTCAGCGTGGCCACGGGAGCAGCTGGATCCTCATGTGAAGGTCAGCGTGGCCATGGGGAACAGCTAGAATCTCATGTGAAGGTCAGCGTGGCCATGGGGAACAGCTAGAATCTCATGTGAAGGCCAGCGTGGCTGTGGGGAGCAGCTGGAATTGCATGTGAAGGTCAACAACTCTCAAACCCCTGCTCTGAAGGAACACCACAATAGAGTCCTGCACACGGAGGCTGCTGACCAGATGAAGATGGCGGCCGCTCTGCCTACGCTCTACAACAAGGATGTGATGCATGGGAAGAGCATGGCAGGCCATGTACTTCTGCCACTGGGCCTCAGTTTTCCCTGGGGCATGCACATGGGAGTGGGGTGTACACTGAAGATAGGGTGCTTTTTAGTTCTCAGGATTGTTCCAGACAGAAGTTGAGTGTGAGCAAAGAGTGCCTCTGAATCTGTGCCCAGCTGATCTTCCCACTTCCCACAGGCTGCTGGCTGTGCTCCCTCTGCTTCAGATTCAGGGCCACTAAGCTGAGAATAAGGAGCACTGGGCAAGCTCTTCCTCTACAGCTGGCCGCCTGGGCAGCACCATGGCATTTCCCAGGACACAGAGTCCCCGTAGCTGCCGCCTTGCTGGTTCCAGGTGTAGCCCATGCTCCATCCTGGCATTGAGATTTACAGACAGTTGCTAGGCATGCCTAAAATCTCAGAATCTAGGAAGTTAAGGCAGGAGGATCACTAAAGCTCAAAGTCAGCCTGGGTTATATATGGAGACCCTTTTTCAAAATGAAAACAAACAAACAAAAAGCTAAAGGCCTGAATTTGAGTCTCTAAAAACTCCCAAATCTGACGTGGTCAACAGTCATATCACTCTTTCAAAAGGAACCAGGGCCAGATTACCTCAAAAATAAAAGGTTTTCCTATTGCATTGTCAAACCTTGAATCAGGTGCCAATTAAGCTGGAAATAGGGAGGCTTCTTAGGAATGGGGCATGACATCAGAGGAAGGTTGGCAGCTAGCAAACCACATGGGATTGGTCTGGAAAGGGCTCTGACCTGCAACCAAGCTGATGTCCCCAGGGATTCCTTGGCTAGGGGTCAGGGGCCTGAAGCTGAGGAGGGATGTTACAATGGGGCCTGGATCTTGGACAATGTCTCTGAAGAGCCTGGGAAGGACTAGGCTATTTACTGGGAGGGAAATGCCGGGTATGGGTCTGTGTTTCTGAGAGACAAAGCCATGGTTAGCTTTGCTCCCTTTCTGCGGGACAGTCAGCTGGATTACATTTCCCAGGCTTCTCTGCAGGTGGGTGGGGCTATGTAATTTAGTCTAACCTATCGAATGTAAGCAGAAGTGATGAAAGGCGCTTCCTGACTAGGCCATTAAAAGCCCGCCCTATGGTTAGGGTTAGGGCTTTTTCAGTGTCCAGAAGGCCAGAAGGCCTCTGGGTGGAGCTGGGAGGACCCAGGGTTGCTGGCATACTGTGTAGAATAGAGGCTGCCAGCTCCACTCATTGGACTTGTGTTAAGCCCTGTCTGGGGTTTTATTTCGGTAGTCAACCAGACTGACTGATGCAAATGGATGAATCTGAGATAGATGTCTGGGATGGGGTCACAGGATGAGGACAGGCCAGGTACAGAGTGAGGGAAAAGGGGTCACAGAGGCGTTGCCCACGTTTCTGACTGGCAGAGGTGACTTTGCTGGCAGGGCAAACACTGGGGAACCATGCGCTTGAGTTGGATGTTTGTGACACTGGAAAGGAATGTCAGGAGGCCCTTAGCTAAGCTTAGGCAACCTTGGGCAGCCCTGCAGCATTTCTGGGAACTGTTGGTCACAGTGGTGAGGGCCACCTGTCTTTGTGGAGAGAAAACACAAGGAATATCTGTCTGTGGAGCGCTCACCCAGCTCTTATCCAGCCCTGCTCCAGAGGCTTGGGATGTCTGGCCTATTACATGGAAGAAGCAGGGCCAGTGTTGGGCCTGAGGTATTTTGATTTTTTTCTTTTATTTTTTGCCAACATTTCCTGAGATGACAGTAACGTTAAATGGCTATTTTATCAGAAATGGCCTGGTCTAGTCTTGGTTATCGAAAGAGTCCTGTAATGTGGGATTTGGAGCTGATGTGTAGTCACTGTGTGGGGAAGCTTGGTCAGTTAGCTCAGTGGAATGATGTGTGAATAGTATCTAGAAGTTAACATCCAGCCAAACAGCCTGTGGTCAGATCACTTTGTTCTTTGCTTCTTGTGTTTTGTTCCCTCAATGCACGTGTTTTAAAAATGAACAAAAATAAAAGGATGGGGGCCCAGTGAGATGGCTCAGACAGTAAAGGAGCTTGCCACCAAACCTTACGAACTGGGTTTGTTCCCCTCGGCCCACACTGTGGAAGGAGAAAACTGACTCCTGAAATTGTCCTCTGACCTCCACTTCTGCTCCATGGCATACATGCGTACATTCCTACACATGTACAACATGATAAATGTAGAATTTAAACTATTGATTGCACATTTCTCCATTCCAGATATGGTACTGTTGTATGAGGAGTGAAGCAGGCTGCATTCCCGGCACCCGGCTAGTTTAACTCCCGAAATAATTACACAGAAACTATATTTATTTAATTACTGCCTGGCCCATTATCTCTAGCCTCTTATTGGCTAACTTTCACATCTTGATTCAACCCATTTCTAATAATCTGTATGTCACCACGAGGTTGTGGCTTACCAGAAAAGATTCAGTGTGTCTGACTTGGCAGCTTCATGGCGGCAGCTCTCTCTGTCTTCTTCCCAGCATTCTGTTCTCTTTTCCCTGCCTATCTAAGTCCTGCCCTATCAAAAGGCCAAGGCAGTCTCTTTATTTAACCAATGAAAGCAACACAAATGTAGAAGGACCTCCTACACCATTTCCCCTTTTTCTGTTTAAACAAAAAAGAAAGGCTTTCACTTTAACATAGTAAAATTACATATAACAAAACAGTTATTAAGTAAGAATTACAGTTACATTATTTATATCTATTTTATCTTTTAGCATAACAAAGGAAAACTATAATTATAACTACCCATTCTTTAACTCCATCAAAGACTCCAGAAGGATATAATATTACCTAAGTAAATGATAAGTAAGCAACTTCCAAAACTCTATAAGTGACAGAGACATCTCACTGCCTGTATAGTCACCCAAAGTTTCTCTGTACCATTGGGGCATCCATCTTTAGCCTACAGGTCCACAGTATTTCACAGACATTTCCATGAAGCAGGAAAATTTAACTACAGTTTAGTCACTTTCTTTTGTATCCTGTAGAATGTCTCACAGACTCTTTTATGAAACAGGAACCCTGAAAGATCATCTCACCTTTAGGCAAGTTTAGTAGTCCTCTCTCTGCGGGTTTTTTGTGTCCAGTTTATGTAACAGTTTAGGCAAGAGCACTTTCTTGCCCAAATGGCTAACCAACACCATAAGGAGCCTCTTTGATGCCCATCTTCCTCTTCAAGTAGACTGGTGCCGCCAGGAGCAGACATGTCTCATTGTCATGAAAAGCCCTAAATTATTAAAACATTTAAAATGCCATATTTTGTAGTCTTTGAAAGATATGAAGAATGCCTATCTAACTGAAATGTATCTCTATATATCTAGAAAATCTAACTAACATGACTACAAGCTTGACTATTATAGATGATTATCCATTAACAACCTGTATTTCCTAATTATACATTATATTTTTAAATGAACTACACAATCACAATACCTTAATCAAGATCATAAATACATATACATATAACAAAACTGACCTTAAATTTGTATCCATAAATCAAGATTTATACCAATGCAAATTATTAATATCTATATCATGGTACCAAGCACATTACAATGTGACTTCACACTATTGAAAATCTACAGGGTGGGAAGTGATTATTGGCCAGAACTTTATCCTAGGTTATCAGATTCTAGAGTCTGCCATGGCAATCAAAGAGCCAGCTGCCTTGTACAGAGGCCACACAGTCTCACCAAACTAAGCAGGCCTGTCTCCTGCCCTCTCCCAGAGTGGCCTTTGGGTCCCTCAAAGTCCCTGCTGTCCTCTGCCACCCAGCACAAAATGTGACCTATATCATTAGAGAGCCTAGGCTTCCACCTTCCACACTGTGGTAGTTGGAACAAGAATGAGCCCCATAGGCTCCTAGATTTGAGTGCTTAGTCACCAGGAAGTGGCACTGTTTGAAAGGATTAGGAGGTGTGGCTTTGTTGAAGAAAGTGTGTCATTGGAGGTGGGCTTTGAGATTTTCAAAAGCCCAAGCCAGGCCCAGTGCCTCTCTCTTCCTGATGCTTGCATATTCAGATGTAGAATTCTCAGCTCCTGAAGCATTTACTTATATTGTTCTATTATTAAATAAAACTTGGGAGTCAGATATTGGGGTAAAAATCTGATCCAAAGTGCAATATAGGGACATCAGAGGACCCTACTTCTCCACACTTCCAGATTGAAGAAAAAACATTTATCTTTCTAAGACTCTCCCTTCTACTTCCTGTGCCCTCCTATCTCTGTCCTCCAAAACATCTATGGCTGTTTCTGGTCGGCTGACTGTTGACTCTGTCCTCTGACAATAAAGGTTTAACTTTATTGGCAGTTTCAGAGGGTCAGTGCAAATAAATCTCTCACAACATTTCCCCCTTTTTGTCTAAATAAAAAGAGAAGGTTTTAAATTTAACAAAGTAAAGCTATGTATAATAAAAAGCATTATCCTATTATCAAGTAAGAATTATATTCACAATGTCTAGTCCATTTGCATTTGGAAAATTTAGAGAAAATACTCCATTATCTATCCTATCTGTGAGCCTAAAGTTTTGTACCTAATTCACTTTCCCTCATAATTTGTATTACCAACCTAAAAATATCTTATTAGACCTTAGAACATTTTCTTAGATAAACAACTTAAGCTTTTATGTTTCTCAAGCTTATAAACTTTACGTCTCTTTTGCACTTTTTTTTCTGAATTTGGTAACAGGGAAAATGGTAAAATTATAACTATCTAATATACAACCCCATCAGAGACCCAAGAAGGAATGGAGAAGGAGAGAAAGAGGTCACTGGTTGATTATCCATGGATTTTTACCCAAATATCTGATTCCCAAATTTTATTTAATAATAGAACAATGTAAGTAAATGCTTCAAGCCCCCTCTCCAGCACCGTGTCTGCCCATGTGCTACCATGCTTCCCACCATAATGATAATTGACTAAACCCCTGAAACTGTAAGCAAGACCCAGTTAAATGTTTTCTTATAGAAGAGTTGCTGGATCTCTTCACGCAAATAGAACATTAACTAAAACACACACCATCCTCTGAGATGGTCATGGCACCAAGATCTGGAGCCTAGATTACTGGGTCACCTCCTGTTGCCGGGGTAGTCATAGCATGTTGGCTCCCTGATGGGCACAGTGTCCCAAGCAGTCACTGTCTTAGGAAGCAGGCCACCTGTCTGTGAGCCAATATCATCCTGGGCTAGTCTGAAAGGCTATCTAAGCATCCAAGTCCCACACAGGGCTTAAGGCACCCTGGAATGAACAGCAAGGTAAGGCTCAACCTGGAAAAAGGCACCCATGGGTCCCTGTGACCTTGTCACATGGCTCTTGTCCCCATCATTCCCCAGTTCTCCTCTGTGGCAGCCAGGAGACACAGACTGGGCCAAAGAACTACAAATAGACACGCACTGTAGGCTTTACTGAGTGCCTGTTTCACTATTAAAAGAGAGAGAGATGGCTCAATGGTTAAGCACCCACATGGTGGCTCACAACCAACCGTAACTCCAGTTCTAAGGGACCCAATGCCTTCTTCCTACCTCCGAGGGCACCAGGCACACTCATAGTGGTGCACATACACACATGTATGCAAAACACCCATATGCACAAAATAAAATAAAACTTTTTAAATTATTTTAAAAACAAAGACAAACAGCATGCAGCTGGCCTAGGCCTTCCTCCCTTTCATCCTCCCTTGAACGTAGATGTGATGGCCAGAGCTGAGGCAGCCATCTTATATCTATGAGGGGAAGGAAGAAAATCACAAAATCCCAACTCTGGCCTCTTTGGGTGGCAAAGCAATGCCTGTGACCATTTCTTTTTCACCTAGTACCATATCAGAAAAGTATACCTTCTTTTACTAAATCGTTGGTGGTCAGATTTACTGGGACTCACAAATGAAGGCTGCCTTTTCCTCTCCAAGGCAGGATCTCAATACGTAAGCCAGGTTGGCCTGGAACTCACCATCCCCCTGCCTCAGCCTCTCAAGCATTAGGACTCCAGATGAACTGAAAGCAACCTTAATGGAGACAGTTGCTGTTGTTTTCACTGCATTCTCAAAAAAAGGAGGTATTTTTACCTCTGGCCTGAGCTTCCCATTTTTGGTCTCAGAATTCAACCTTCAAATCCCAGGTTAAAAAAAATTCCCATGTTGGGACTAATGAGCCCAAATTAGATTATGTAGATTCCTGTGGCCAAAGAAAGTGGGCTGTGATTGGCCAGTTTGTGCCAATCAACAGTGAGCAGAGGGAGTGGATAGGCCCATTTGGATTTGCTTGTAAGTAGCCCCTGGGCAGCCTGGCCAACAACATCTCTGATAACCAGGTTGGTGTGCCCACAAGGTTCCACCCCTTACCAAGGTTTGCCAGGGCCTAAGGATAGCTGAGCTTATTCCCACATAGCCTAGAGACTCAATTTACAGGCGTTGGTCAAATGTGGGCTCTGCCTCTTACTGGCTGGTGACCGTCTTTCCACCAGCTGTCTTTCCCTCTGCCAGACAGGGACCTGGCAGCAGGTCTGAGCCCTTTCTGACTTGAGGGAGCTTTAGCGCCAAGGGCAGATTCCATTCCCAACCCACCCCTTTTAGTCCTGTGGCCTTGGACAGCCACGTCTGCCTCCCTCCTGACATCCCTAGAGACATCAACCACCCAGGTTGCCTGGAGAGGAGGACACTTGAGATGACGACCCTGGGCCACATGGAAGTGCTCAATAAATCCTAAAAATAAAAATGCAGTGGCCCACGGGAATGTGTGACGAATCTCAGGAAGGGCTTCTGGAGCCTAGTGACAGAGGAGGAGGTCAGACATGTGGAGTCAACCCCCCCACCGCCTCCCAAAAGGGAGCATCCAATGGGACAGGAGAGGGTCTCTGGGAGCACAGATTTCAGTCTGCCAGCTCATGGGATAAACTGGCCATGTGGGACAGTGGTGTGGGACAGTCCTCAGGAAGAGGGTATAGAGAGCCAGCCCTGTCTATCACAGTGCTGGCAGCAGCCAGCAGGACCACACCCACGTGGGAGAGAGGGTACCAGGCCAGCACTTGGGCTCTGTTGCTGACAGCTGCTTCCCTCAATGGAACGACCTTCTCTTTGTCCCCTGGATAGTTGGACAGGACAGGATGGTTGGTTCCATCTTGGCACTCCAAGCCACCCCGCCCCTGCCACATCTCTGGCTACAAACCAGGGGCTGTACCAAAGCCTCCTGGCCCAGCAGGTGCATTGCCACGTCAAACCAGTCTCTGGATGGGGATGCTGGAGACGGGCCCATGCTCACAGATGACAGGGGATAGGCTACAGGCCTTGTGGGACTCACTCCCTTAGTAAGGAACTATGTGGCCTGAGGCACTGAAGCCAGCTGTTCACACTGGTACCCAGCTTTTCTGCTCATCATCATCCCAGCAAGTTCTGATTATCTCCACTCTACAGAAGAGAAAATTAAGAATCAGAGAAGTTATCTGGCTTACCAGCCTCACACAGCAATCTGTCCAACCTCCAAAGGTGGCCTCTTACTTCTATCTAAGTAACTTAGCCTCCAAGAACAAAGCAAAATATCAAAATGTAGCCAGGGAAGCAGCCCCCTCTTTTCCCAGCATACCTTTGACCTGGCCTGGAGGCCACGCCCCCTCCCCTTTTCCAAACTGGGCTTCCCCCCTTTTCTTTTAAACCTTCAGCAGGTACCTCCTGTTCCAGGAAGATCCCCTACTTTCCCCAAGTTGGGGTTCCACCTGTCAGCTCCCATACAGCCTTTCTTTCAACGGAGGTGTCTCCCCAGAGGGGTCTAAATTCCAGAGGATGAAGTTGTTGCAGGTAACTGGCCCCTCTGTCCCAAGGGACCAGATGCCTAGTACATAGTAGATGCTCAATAAATATTTGTGGAGTAAGTAAGTGACCAACCAAGTACATCACTCTACCTCAAGACCTTTCAGCACATGACTGTTTCTCTGGGCCCTGGGGCACAGAGCAGGACAGTCCCATGGGTCCCTGTGGTTCAGGCCTGCCCCTCTAGACCTTGCCTGCTGCCCAGGGTGCGCTAGGTCCTCAGAGCCCCACGGTCCACACCATTCTTTTCTGTCAGCTCCCCATGATTCATGCTCAGCTCCTGGCATGCCTGGGTGACCCAGAGGCTCTGGTGCTAAGTTTAGTGACTGATGAATGTCACTGTGAAATTCCAGACAGAGCTGGGAGGTTAGTGGCACATTCTTGGGGGCCTTCTCAGGCCCTCCCACCCAGGAGTGTGAATGGGGTCCAAGAGACTTTCCAATAAATAGACTGGCAGGGCTGGGTCCCTCTTCAGGACGTCAGACCACTACGGAAGTGCCCCATGGTCTGAGGATCACAGGTGGAGGGTTGGGAGCCATGCTTCTATATCACAGTGCAAAGCTGCCTTGGAGAATCAATCCTCCGAGGCAATCCATTCTCTCTCAGCAAATCCATGGGCATGACCAACGAGCCACACCCAAGATCAAACATCCCTGCTTGGAGTGGAAATTCACTCTATGCCTGTCAAGAGATGAGAGTGCCCCAGCTCCTCTGCCTTCCATACAGCAAGAGCCCTGGATCTCTCTCTGCTCCTAATCCCCTAGACTTTCCCTGTCTGCTCCATCCCTCCTCGTCAGATGAACTGAAGACCCTTAAGTAGGACTGAACACAGCAGAGTATCCTAGACAGACAGGAGGAAACCCCCTTTCTCTCTTCTAAACAGAGAATAAACCACATATAAACTGTGAAGGCCCCAAAGGAAGTTGTCTTAAGGTACTAAATTTTTTTTTGTTTATTTTTTTCGAGACAGGGTTTCTCTGTGTTGCCCTGACTGACCTGGAACTCACTGACCTCAGACTCAGAGATCTGCCTTCCTCTGCCTCCTGAGTGCTGGGATTAAAGGTGTGTGCCTCCACTGCCCAACTAAAGGTACTTAAGCTTGTGGTTCATTAAGGTCTCTAGATTTTTTTTTTAAGATTTATTTGCTCTATTTGCATGTATACCTGCATGACAGAAGAGGGCATCAGACAGAACTGGGCATCAGATCTCATTATAGATGGTTGTGAACCACCATGTGTTGCTGGGAATTGAACCCGGGTCCTCTGGAAGAGCAGCCAGTCATTGCTCTTAACCACTAAGCCATCCCCGCAGCCCCAGGTTTCTAGATCTCGTTCATTCCTGGGAAGGCCTCACTCTGTCTGCATCCGACAGCTGGATCTAATCAATCTCTTCTCCACTTGGAGAGAGCGTCGGCATCCCACCACTTCAGCCAGCTGCCCATCTCACAGCTGGACTGTCACCTCCAAGGAGCTGCTGCACTGTACCCCTGGCACTGGGCACACACAGTGAGTGGCAGACCTTTGTAAATATGAAGCAGACATACAAAGAGCAGGGAAACGTAACCCAGCACTTGGCACACTGAGGCAGGAGGATTGGCACAAGTTCAGGGTCGGTCTGGAAGACATTGTGAATCCTAGGCCAGTCTGGGCTAGAGACTGTTAGGGGGTGAAGGGAGGAGGAAAAGAGAGAGAGAGCGGGAAAGAGAGAGAGAGAGAATATAAACCAAAAGAGTTAAGAAAATACTCTCTTAAAAAGATTTTTAAAAACTTTTTAGATTTACCTTTTTATGTCCACATGTGTTTTCTCTTTTGTATGACTGTGTACATGCGTGCCTGATGCCCAGGGAAGTCAGAAGAGGATGTTATATCTCCTGAACTGTAGTTACAGATGGTTGTGAGCTACCTTGTGGATTCTACGAACTGAACCTGGGGCCTCTTCCAAGTTAGTAAGAGCTCTTAACCACTGAGCCATCTCTCCAACCCTGAGAAAGTACTTGTAACAAATAATGGAACAATGAAGCACACACAGGCACACACACTCTGATGCCTTCCTGTGAATCCAGCACTTGGGAGTTCAAGGCCCGTCTAGGCGACAGAAACAGTGCTGGAAAGATGGCTCCTCTGTCAGGAACACTGACTACTTTTTCTGAGAACCTGAGTTTGGGTCCCAGCACCCGCATGGCAGGTCTCAAACCACTTCTGTCAGCAGCTCCAGGGCATTTGATGCCCTATTCTGGCCTCTGAGGACATCCCAGTACACATGACGCGCACGCACACACACACACACACACACACACACACACACACACACACACGGAAACAATGATTTCTTGATCAGAACACAAAAAGCACAACTCCCACCCCCACAGAAGGACCAATTACACTCATCCAAATCCAAATTTCCTGTGAGGGAAAAAGACATTATAACACCATTAACTCTCATATGTCAGGAGGCTGTGCACCTTTGTGCAGGATGGAGGATTTTTTTTTGAGACAGGGTCACACTGCAGTCCACACCAGCCTCCAGCTCCCCAGGGCTAGGATCTCAGGAGTGCACCACCACAGCCTGCTTAGTCTGCAACCAGAATACCTTAGGATGGAGCACCTACCGGCCACACCACCAGGAGACTGGAAGGGACGTAAGGGAGGCGTACCAAGGACCAGCTGTGGGTGGATGCGTGCTGATGAAGGGGTAATGGAGGTACGGCAATGGTCCTGATAACGGACCGCGATGTCTCCGAAGCACATCACAATAATACCCAACACCAACAACGCCAACTGAAATTCGATTCAGCTTATACCCATTAGCGGGACGCTTTATCTCTCCATGGCCTCCTAACGGCTTGGCATTCTAGGCTGTCTCCTTCCAGGTGCAAGTTGGCAGTTCTTCGGGCTTAGTTAGTCACATGACTCCTAGGGATTCCGGAGTGAGGGAGATGAAGTGCTGCTAGCTCACAGTGGAGTCAGGTCTCCTTGGCCCTGGGAACATTGTTCCCCTGCTGGTTATCTGTCTGATGAAACCAGCCCCTTCCTCTGAAGACATGGTACACACTCTAGACCCAGGAACCCATTGCTGCATCTTTGCCATGCTGGCCCTTTTACCTCCTGGAGGCCTGCCCAACACCCACACCCAGTCTCACTAGAGTGCTCTGGTTGTCCAGCATCCAGTGACTCCCTGACCACCTTCTCCCTGGTCTTCCCCATGACACCTCCAGCTTGCCTCTGACATTCACGCCAACCCCCTAGCAAGGCCTCCTCTGAGCCCATGTTTTAATTGTCTCTTCCCACAAAGATGCTATGGGCCTGACTTTTGAACTACTATGGACAGAGCCTTGTCCATGAGACTTTTTTTTTTTTTTTTGAATGACTGCAGGTGTGTGAGGTACCTGCTGCATACAGAACCCATGCAGGGGCCATGGTAGCCTGAGCTCTGAATTAACCTCCCACTCACTCTCAGCATCCCTCAACTCCCCCTCGGGGTTGGGCACATGATCTTCCTTGTCTGGCAAGCCACATCCGCAGGCCTGCCACACCCCAGGTCCATCTCCCTGCTACTCTTCTCTGTTCCCTTTTGCCTTGCATTCTTGCAAAAAGTCCCAGCCAACTTTGCAGACTAGATGGGCCACATTCAGGGTGCTACAGCCATAGACTACTCAACCAATATTTCAAGGGATGATATGTGGGGAGCCTTGTGCATTTTCACAGCCCCCCCAAAGAAAAAGAAAGAAAAAGAAATGTAGAGCAGAGTGCGTGGGGGCACAGTTCAGTAGCCCTGCAGTACAATCCTGGGCTCCAGTCTCATCATCAAGCACTGAAGAAACTCAGGGCCCGGCTCTGGCCTCCGGCTCGGAAGCCTAGACATGGCAGTTACTGAGCCTGGAACCCATACCTGCTGCACTGTGAGCTCCAGCCCTGGGAGGGACCAGGCCTTCCCACCACGCTCCCACGGACTTCTGCCATTTCCTATGGAAACCTCATGTGTCTGTTTACTCATATCTGCTTTTTATTTAGATTTATTTATCTTATTGTATGCATATGAGTGTTTGCCTATGCACAGAGGCCAGAAGAGGGCATTAGATCCTGGAACTGGAGTTAACAGACAGCTGTGAGATACCATGTGGGTGCTGGTAACAGAACCCTGGTTCTCGAGATGAGCAGCCAGTGCTCTCACCCGCTGAGCCATCTCTCTGCCCCCCCACCCCCACCCCGTGCCTACTCATTTCTCCTTCTGTTAAACTCACCGTTTTCCCCAACTTAGTTCTTGGTGTAGTCCATGCTGCACTACAGATTCCTGAACAGGTCTCTGGGTGCCGGTCCACGCTGCACCACACATTCCTGAACAGGTCTTTGGGTGCCGGTCCATGCTGCACCACGCATTCCTGAACAGGCCTTTGGGTGCCGGTAAGTACATATTTCTTCTGGGTAAACAACTAGAGTGGGAAGGCTGGGTCACTCGCATGTGCATGCCCAGCTTCAACTCTGCCAGTGTTTACCAACCAACCGGCTCTGTTTCATATTCCTGCACTTTCAGGTGGGCATTATGATTCTGCTTGCTGAGTTCTTACCAGCGGAGGGCTATTCTGTATGACAACGGATGTGCCTGGATTTTTAATCTTTTAAAACAGTATTATTTTATTTCGCAGTGTTCCTCGTCCTCAAGGCATTCTTCCAAGTAGCTGAAGGAAAGTGCTCTATCAGCTGAACACTAGGCCAAGTTCAGTGGCCTCCTTCTGCTGTGTGTGTGTCATGGACACCTCCTCTCAGTCACACTATGCACACTTCAGTCTCTGCAGCTTAAAAAATCATATCCAACAGTGGGCCCAAGCATGCATTTGCTGCATTGGATGATAAACCAAAGTTTTGACCTGAGCCCCTGCCAACATGCCACGTTTCCTTACATATCTCATTTAATCCTAAGAGATTCCCTGCGAGTTTAATGTTTAAAGAAAAAAAAACCCTCCCTTTTATAGCTGAGAATGATGACATCCAGAGAAGTAGAAATACCTAGGCAAAGTCACACAGCAAATGACAAAGGTGGGATTTGAACTCACAAATGTGTGATAAGCCTTTTAAGGACTTTTTCATTGACACTCAACCCAAACTGTGTAGCAGCTACAGGATTGCTTGGGGTTTGGGTGTAGTTTTTAATTATTTGGAAAAGATTATGTGCACCTGGGTAGTGTTCTCTCTTTCCAGGAACAAACAGAATTGGATTTACCAGGTGCCGTCCTGGTTGTGAGACCAATACAGTCATGTCCTGACCTGGAAAGAGTAGCCGTTTCCCTAAGCAAGCAGCCAGAGATAGCCAGGATGCAGGCTGGGGAGCCCCTGTAGTCACATTACAGCAACGTGAAACCTGCAACACCCACGGAATGCCACGGAATGCCAGGCAGTGCACACAGCAATCCCAGCACCCGGGAGGCAGACAGGAGGCTCTCAGGGCTTCCTGGGGCTTCACCAGCCCAACCAAATCAGTGAGCTCCAGGTTCAGTGAGAGGTCTTGTCTCAGAAAATAAGGAGAATGATTAGAAAAGACATCCAATGTCGACCTTCTGGTCCCCACACTCACAGGTGTGTCATGCAGGCACATGCTCGTGCGCATGAGCACATACATGTATGCTTATGCATCACACAGAACAAAGTGATAGCTCTTTGCCAAGCATCTACCATGTGCCAGGTCCATGCTTGGGGCTGAGAAGCAGCAGAGTTGTGACTTGAGGTCCAGACAATAGTTGCCCTGCATGGGTCAAGGTCACAGACCTGCCCCTGACTGTGTGGACCTCCATGGGGCCCTTCCCTCAGTCTGCTGTGGGGTTCAAAGTGGAGTCTGCATTGCTCCAGTGACACAATCCCATTCTGTGTGGAGTGTTTAGAAGAGTGTGAGCCCCACTGAGAGCCGGTAGAGCCCACTTACCATCAATGACTATTAGATAAGAGCCATTTGGGGGAGGCCAGGGGCACTAAGGGCTTCTGGCCTAAAGGAGATGCACAACTCCTAGGCACTAAGCAGAGAAGGTCAGAGGCCTAGGCAGAGCCACTCTAGGGTGGGTGCAGAGAAGGGCTTGAAGAAGAAGATGAAAGATATGCTGGTTTCCACAGCCCTATGGGGATCTGGGTTCTCTGTCCCAGGCCTTTGCCAGTTTGCTTTGAGGGACAGAAGTGTGGCCTCTTGCACCAGAGTCCATAGCCTCCTCAGAGTCCAATCATCCAGAGAGGCCTCTATACCAGCACAGCTGTCAGGGTCAGTGGGAAAGGGAAAGGTCAGAGGAAGATGGATGCTAGCTGCTAAAGAGCCAGGCGGGTAGGAGCCATTGCTGACAGTGTCTTCCTTTCTGACTGCCGCCCTGATGTCAGCACATCTCACTGATGAGGAGAACACACCTGGCTGTGTTCCAAGCCAGGGAGATGTCCTGCAACCACTTTTCCCAAACACCACGTTCCTAGACAGGTCGGTGGCTGCGCAGGCAGGTGCTTTGGGGTGAGGGACAGTCAAGGCTTATGTTAGTCAGTGTCACCATTTCTGAGTGCCCCAGGGATTCCCCTCCCTCCCAGGGCCCCAGCTGTCCTCTCTGAAAAGCTGGACTGAGGATACCAAGCTACCTAGTGTACTGCGCTGAGCACTGTGTACACTCCTGGCTGTGTGATGAAGACAAAGCCTTCTGCTTTCCGGACCTTGGGTCTCAGGTGAGGAAATGCAACGTCTCCACCATTCTCATCTGAAGCTTTACAGTGCTGAGCTGCAACCCACGAGTTTGTGCACAGTGAGCAAAAGTTCTACCACCAAGCCATGCCCCCATATGGCATTTGGGGGCTTTTTGGAGATGTATACCTGGACTTCAAATGTGGGGGTTCCTAAGATAGTTTGGGGATTTCTTCCTGGGGAGTGAAGCTTATAGGCTTGGTGGGTACAGCTGTCAAATTAACCAATGAAAATAAAGAGTTCTTAATACCACCCCCCCGCTGAAGTTTACGATACCTAATAGAATCTTTCCTTATGAAAGTAACACTTGGGGCAGACTTGGCTGAAGGCTTCCTGCTTGGGGATCTGAACTTCCATTTTCTCTGGGCCTCTCTTTGGCCTGGTATCCCTGGGAGGGGTAATGGCTGCCATAGACACTGTGCTCAGCAAGGAACTACACCTGAAGAGCCAAGGGCCTTGGGGAGCATTGCCAGGGGGTGAGAGGGAATCGGGGCCCCTCTAGCACCCTCCTATTTCTGTTGTTTTTAAACAGCCTTGACATCATTGGCTAAGAAACACTGTGGCAGTGCCAGGTGCCAGGAGAAGTGTGGTGTAAGATCGCTCTTTATCTGATGGGCGAGTTCCAAGAGCTGTTCAGAGGCTGAGGCTGCTCACTGGTGAATGAGACTAACATCCAATGACAAGGCAGGCTCCAGACACCGAACTTGCTGTGCCACCCTCCCATTCGCCACTACCCCACTGAGACTTCACTACAAAGAGCACCCCCAGCCCGGTACCCACTTTCACCCAGGAAAGGCCAGTCAGCCTCAGCCCCAAAGGGACAGCCCTGTGTTCAGAGAGCCCCATTTCCCTCCTGCCTTCAAGTCTCCCTGTTTACTCTGGCCTGGGGAAGGTCTTCATATCTCCACAGTGGGCAATAGCATACCCTCCCTCCCCCCAGGTCTCCTATGCCCAGCTGTACCGCCTCTCACAGACTCTTCAGGGCGCCCATCTCCATCCCAGGGCAGTTTTATGATCCTCGGGGCCTGGTGCGGAAGAAAAGCAGGGCTTTGTGGAAGGTGGGCTTGCTACTGTGTGGGAAGGCAGCGTGTTCACCTAGCATGCTCAGGGAGGCCCTGGGTTTGAGCCTCAGTACCACCATAGAAGCCAAGTATGGTAGCCCACACACACCTGTAATCCCAGCACTTGGGAGTTGGAGGCAGGCGGGTCTAGAAGTTCAAGGTCATTCTTGACTATGTAGTGAGGTTGAGGCCAGCCTGGAATACAGGAGCCCATGTCTGAAAAGAAAAAAAGGGGCGGGGATTAGAGCAAACACAATAAACATTCCCACTCTGCTTGTCTCTCTCTAGCCTGTCATGGACCTGACATCAAATGTCTTAGCCTTGTACACAGGGACAGTCATGGGGAATCCTCAGAGGGGCTTGGGGACTTACCCGGCCACCCAGAGGCTTGTATCCATTGGTTACCAGGTCCTCTGTCACAAAAGCTACCTGACAAAGGTCAAGCTCTAGATAAGGTGAGAAGGTTACATTTGGCATCTTGCCCACTTGCCATGGCTAGATGACCCAAGACAAGATGGCAGACCTGCTATACAGGCAAGGCACTCAAACTAGGACCCTTGGCCTCTGCCAGAGTAGCCCTCCCAAAATGTTTTCATTGCTACCAGCTTGGGGCAAGGGCAGGTCCCATCTCCTCTTTCCCAGGCCTCTAAGTATCAGCCTAGGCCCCTGGCAGTAGAGGTCACTTGGTGGAGAGCTGGGATGCCAGGGCACAGAGCAGACTCCAAGTACCCAGGCATGTGCTCCTGGCCCATGGTACATCATTTACAAATGAAGAGTCAAAACCAAAACTATCACTGGGTGCCAGAGATCACATGCACAGAAGAGCCAGGAGTGGTTGTTGGCATTCAGGCATTTACACCAGCCTGCCCTCGGGGGCCTAGCAGGACATGTCATCAGCAGCAGCCAAGATGTGACACTGTGACTAAAGCAGCCACCAAGTAGAGCACTCTTCCTATGAACATGTGCTATAGCCCCTTATAAGAAGCAAGCCCCACTCAAAATGATGTTTTCTAGCTCCATCCATTTGCCTGCAAAATTCAAGATGTCATTATTTTTTTCTGCTATGCAGTACTCTATTGTGTAAATGTAGCACATTTTCCTTATCCATTCTTCGGTCGAGGGGCATTTAGGGTGTTTTCAGGTTCTGGCTATGACAAACAATGCTGCTGTGAACATAGCTGAGCACATGTCCTTGTGGCATGGTTGAGCATCCTTTGGATAGATACCCAAAAGTGGTATTACTGGGTCTTGAGGAAGGTTGTTTCCTAATTTCCTGAGAAATCGCCACACTGACATCCAAAGGGGGCTGTACCAGCTTGCACTCCCACCAGCAATGCAAGATATCATTTTGAGCGAGGTAACCCAGACCCAGAAGAACAATTATTACATGTACTCACCTATAAGTGGTTTTTAAAAATAAAGCAAAGAAAACCAGCCTACAAATCACAATCCCAGAGAACCTAGACAACAATGAGGACCCTAAGAGAGACATACTTGGAGCTAATCTACATGGGAAGTAAAAAACGACAAGATCTCCTGAGTAAATTGGGAGCATGGGGACCTTGGGAGAGGGTTGAAGGGGAGGGGAGAGGCAAGGAGGGGAGCAGAGAAAAAATGTAGAGCTCAATAAAAAAATCAATAAAATTTTTAAAAAAAGCAAGGCCTTTTCGCCCATCTCTCTTCCTTCTGCTCGCACTCAGAGGCCACCTCTGTACACCCCCGCTCCAACAAACCTCCCGTGTGAGCTCTGTTGCATGCTGTGGCTTTGTGGTGCATCTTGACTCCAATCCCCCAAGGTTACGTTCCACCATTAAACTATTACAGTGGTGGCCCACACCTTTAATCCAGCACTCAGGAGGAAGGGGCAGGTGGATCTCTGTGAGTTCCAGCCTGGTCTACAGAGTGAGTTCCAGGTCATCCTGGGATACACAGTGAGATTCTGCCTGAAAGGAAAGGAAAAATAAACAAACCCAGAAACTATCATGATTTCAGTTTGGCTTTGTCCTGCTGCATCCCACGTGGTGGCCTCCACCATGCTGCTCCCTCTGTTTGCAACGTCATTCAATCTTGCTCAGCTCTCACCTGCTCCAGAAAACCTGGGTCACTCCTTCCAGTTCATGACCCTGAGAGCTGAGATCTTCATCTTGGTTTGTGAATATCTTTCTTTTCTTTAAAGTCACTACTGTTTTCCCCCAAACATCAGATTTGAGGTGTCATGAGAGTATTATAGGATGGAATTTTTGTGGAAATAATTATTAAAATTATAAAAATTAAAATTATTACAATGGCCAGTCCAGGGAAGTAAGGGCGACCGTCTTGTCCCTTGGAGATCCCAGGGAAGTATGAAGCTGTATCTGAAAAAAGTACATGACCAAAAGGCTCGTGTGAGGTGCTGAAGGAAAATGGAGGAAGGGATATTGAGTTCAAGTCAGATTGCCAAGAGTCATGAGTGCCAAGCTAAGCATTCTGTGTCCTGGACAGCACCAGGCTCTGGAAAGGGACTGCTATCATAGGTGCTGCACGGGTGCTGGGAGGAGACAGAGGCAAGGATTCTGCAGCAGGTGGGTGGGAATAACCAGGTGAGGGGAAGGAGGAAGGAGAACAGAACACTTGGTGCCTGGGCTGGCACTGCTCTGTCAAGATTAATCCCTTCCCTTGGCTGGGGTTAGAATGAGGAGCTTAAACACCACGTGACAGCTGAGCTGTGCCCTGTGGGATTAGTGAGTTCCCATGGACGTCGTAGGCTGGCACTCCATCCCATAGGCAAGGCTGAAGTCCACTTCACCCTCTTTCCTTGCCTGGTCTACACTCAGCTCTCGGCTGGAGACAGTTCTCTCTTCATGAAACCCCACAGGGGACCTGGGGATACAGCACAGGACTCTGGGCTGGCCCAGGCTCTCATCTAGTTGTTTGCTTGGTTAGTTTGGTTTCATTTATTTATTTATTTATTTATTTGAGTCAGGGTCTCATGTAGCCCAGGTTGACCTCTAATCTACTATGTATCTGAGAAAAGCCTTCAATTTATAATCCTCCTGCCTCCACCTCCCTAGTGCTGGAATCAGCCTCATGGTCCACCACATCTGATTTTCAAAAGGGTTAAGACATGGTTGACTGTGTGAGCTCTCTGGATCTTTCACTCTGGTTAGAAAAATGGGCTACTAGAGATAGGCGTATCTCTGTGAGTTTGAGGCCAGCCAAGTCTACACAGCAAGTTCCAGGACAGTCAGGGCTGTTGCACAAAGAAACCCTATCTCGAAAAACTAAAAGAAAAGGGAAAAAAAGTGTGCTGTTGGGGAGAGTGATGGAGGCATGACACTCTGAGTATTCCCAATTAGGACTCCTCTATCCGCCTGTTGAGTGGATTTCTTCTCAGAGCCAAGAACCCAGGTAGAATCTGCCTTCAAGGTCCCTAAATCACAGACTTGCTTGGAGGGAGCACCTCTGGGCTAACCTGCCCCCATACTACCTAACCTTGGGCTTGGGGTGCAGCTCAGTATGGGGTGTGTTTGCCCAGCATGCACCAGGCCATGGGTTCTATCCCTGTACTGCCAAAAACAAAGAAAAGCAAAACCAGAGCCTGGGCTTCTCTCCCTCTGGCCTGCCTGCCCCTCACAAAGCCCCTCCAGCAGGGCTGAGTCTGAGTCACGGGTGACGGTTGGTGTTTTCTTACTGAATTCTTTCTAAGACACTAAGAAAGAACCCACTGTGTCAGGAGCCTGGGGCTGTGCAAGCCTGAGACTTGGCCCTATCTCTGCTCTCCAGCTCAAGGGTGGAGGAGCCTGCACCCAGCTCTAATATCAAACCCAGGCTCGGAAGCTGATCCCACTGAGAGACACATGGGGGAGGGTTGGGGGACAAAGAAAGGCTTCGCTGGCCAAAGTATGGAGAAGATAGAGTTATGTCCACAGATCAGCTTCCCCCTCCAGGGGCTGGAAAGCTGCCCTATTTCTATAGGAAGAAACCACGAGGGAGAGAGAAAGGCTGAGAATCCAGAAGGAATACTTAAGGATTTTCAGGGAACAGGCTGGGGTCTTCCAGGAACCTGAGCACCACCCCTGTTCCTTCCTGCTGTGGTCTGGAGTTTCCCACGATGAAGGCTGATAAGCATCATTATTAAACCTTGAAGGAAACTGAGACTAGGCAAGGCTGAGTCATGTGGATCCAGATTAAAGTTCTATACTAGACATTCTCAAAATCTCTGCGTGCCTATACGCAAAACTGAGTAGGAGCTGACCCCAAAAGCACCAGACTCAAAATCAAGACAACAGCAAGCCACATCACCCCACTGCGGTTTCCCAGTATGTCTGCAGGCCTGAGAGAAGAGCTAGCATTGTCAGGCCTAGGCAACTATTACCATAAAACCCTCGGCAGAAAACCAGAGCGGGGGGAGGGGGAGAGTTCTGCCCATCTGGGTGTGGTGGATGCTTCAGATCAGTGATTGAGTGAGTGATCAATTGGTTGACTAATTTTTATTTTAATATGTATTTACTCAATCATTTTCTTTTTAAAAAGATTTGTATTAATTTTAATTATGTTTATATGTGTATATCTGTGAGTGGGTATGTACAAGTGTGAGTGCAGGTGCCCTTGCATTCCAGAAGAGGGTGCTAGATCTCCTGGAGCTGGAGGTACAGAAGGTTGTGAGCCTCCTGACATAGGTGCTGGAACTGAATCTGGAAGAGCAATGCAAGCTCTTAAATACTGAGCCTTCTCGCCCACCCCTCCTCTTTGAAAATATTTATTTTTTTTATTTTATGTGTGTGGGATGTGTGGATGTGTGTAGGCGTGTGCCTGAGCCTATATATGTACACCACATTGTGTAGGTGTGTGCCTGAGTCTATGTATGTACACCACATGTGTGTAGGTGTGTGCCTAAGTCTACGTATGTACACCACATGTGTGTAAGTGTGTGCCTGAGTCTACGTATGTATACCACATGTGTGTAGGTGTGTGCCTGAGTCTACGTATGTACACCACATATGAGTAGGTGTGTGCCTGAGTCTACGTATGTACACCACATGTGTGTAGGTGTGTGCCTGAGTCTACGTATGTACACCACATGTGTGTAGGTGTGTGCCTGAGTCTACGTATGTACACCACATGTGTGTAGGTGTGTGCCTGAGTCTATGTATGTACACCACATGTGTAACTGTGTGCCTGAGTCTACCTATGTACCCCACGTAGCACCTCATGCAGTTCAGAGAGTATCAGATCCCCTGGAACTGGGTTACAGGCAATTGTGGGTCACCATGTGGATACTGGGAACCAAACCTGGGTCCTCTGCAAAAACAGGAAATAGTTTTCCCGTCTTTGGTTTTTTGAGACAGTGTTTCTCTGTGTAACAGGCCTGGCTGTCCTGGAACTTGCTCTGTAGACCAGGCTGGCCTTGAACTCAGAGATCTGCCTTCTTCTGCCTCCCGAGTGCCAGGATTAAGGGAGTGCTCCACCACACCCAGCTTGTTTTCCATTTTCTGTTTCTTGTTTTGAGACAGAAATCTCACTCTGTAGCCCAGCTGGCAATCTGCCTCCGCCTGTTGAGTGCAGGATTATGGGTGTGGGCCACCACACAGAGCTCACGTTAGTGATCCTCAAGCCAAGCAAGGGCAAGTGAGTTTGGAGGGCACACAGGTTTTTCTGGAGAACTGTGTCAGGCTGTATTCTTCCTCCAAAGTCTCCTTCTTCCAGAGGCAACTCCCAGTAAGTCTCATGGGAGTCATCTCCTGATTCTTTAGTCTTGTGCTTGGCATTCCCCACCCCTGGGAGCCTGCTCGTCCTCTCCCAGGCCTAGTCCTCATGCCCAGGCTTTCCTCTTGGCCACTCACTCACCTTCCCTTCACTAGAACACAACTGACACCCCAACCTGCCCAGAGCTGAGGACACCCTAGAGAATAGGCCATTCAGTGCTCAGACCAAGACCACCAAGGGCAAATAGCGCCAGTGGGTCACCCTGCTTTAGTCTGCCTGCTCCTATCAAGCTTGGGCAGGACAGTCATCCACCCTAAGGTCTGCAGTCCCAGGGCCTCTCTCCTCTTCTATGGGCATGTTGCTTGGCTTTGCGAATCGGAGCCAGTCTTGGGGAGGACAAACCTTAGAAGAGCCCCAGAGACAGGGATGGAGCAGGAAGAAAGCGGAGAGGAACACAGCCAGTTTTGTTTGGGGAGACTTTGGACAAGCCACTCACAGCGCTGAGCCCCAGTTTCTCCTACTGCCAAGTCAGGCTTGAGATGCCATTTTTTCAAGGTCACCAATCAACATCAGGTTGCCCTGTGGTGAGGACCAGAAGCCAGCAGATGGAGGGCCCAAAAACCCACAGCACAACGCCTGGCCTTCTCCCACAGTCAGAATGTGGTACCTTGAGTCAGACAATGGGCAGATGTCCCCTTCCCAGGCCACCACTGAATTTGGAGGTCACAGCCTGTGGCCCAAGCAGGGTTCAGTCACTCATCCTTTATAAGCCAATTAAAAGAGACAAATGAATTGTGGAAAGCAGAAAAGATTTACTCAATGTGTCCACATTGGGAAGAGGGACAGAGAGATCCAGAGACCCCTAAGCCCACCTTCAGGGTCCTGAAGTGACAACAAAGTTTAAATAGAGGCCGAGGATATGGTGCTCAAGGTGTGGTCCCACCCACCACCGACCAGTCACTCTCCGGGCTTCAGTCTCGTCCCGTAAAATGTCTGGCACACTATTAGAACTGTGGGAAATCTCTCTCTAAGAGATGAGTTCCCTCTAGCTGGCACATTTTCCTTCTCCCAGCATGAGATTCCTGGGGAAGTTCTCATTTGGGGGGCATGCATTGTTCCAATAGCCTGCTAGATTGAGAAACACAAGTATCTCCTTAGAACACCTTCATTTCTGCCAGAGCAGTTACAAAGGGACAGCCACCTGGACTCGTCCCGTGTCTGGGGTGGTCAGGAAAGGTCTGTAGGAGGTGAGCTTGAGCTGAGAACCAAAGAAGGGAAGGAGCCGAGACCTCGGATAACAGCATTCTGTGATGAGGGAAGAGGCAGTGCGAAGTTCCTGAGGAAGGAAAGAACCAGTGTGTCATAGGCTGGCAGGGCAATGGCAGAGGCTGTCAGGGAGCCAGTCCCTCGTGGACCAATTCTCATAGCTGTGTGAGGGAAGCTCTGCCATGAGCCTAATGACTTCTACTGGACTGGTACAGCAAATCCAGGAGTTCAAGGCTTGGCACAGAAGTGTGTAAGGCTGGGGGCTCATGGCGCTTGAGCCCTAAAGCACATGCTGTCGTTCTTGGATCCTCAGACTGGATGGAGGTCACCAGTGTGTCCCCAGCCGTGATGCCCCCTCATGCAGGGCAAAGAGTGCCACTCTGATCCACCTGGGCATGGCGAGCATGGTCCTCTGTAGCTCTGGGACAAGGGGCAGGAAGGCAAAGCTGGGACAGTACAGGAACCACTTCTATCCAGGGACTGGGATCCAGACATCGGCAGAGCTGTGGCAGCAAGGGCACAGCCTCCTGAGCCAGCAAGGTTTATGCCCCCCCGCCCTGCCCCCAGCCTTCCCCCACATACTTGCTCTTTCATTCATTCACACGTGGAGACCCAGGCTAGGCTCCGGCTCCAGCCTCGGCTTCAGAATGAGTCATGTCCTATTTGTGGCCACAGAGCTCGGATGCCGTCAAGATTCTTTAAAAACATTCTCAAGAGGGACTTGGCATTTGGCACAAAGGCTGAAGAAAGTCTCTTGTGGAAAGGGGGGGGACATTCATTCCTGGCACCCACTGTGGCAATGGATGGTAGCAGTGAGCCTAAGTGACTTCCATTGCCGGAGATAGGGTCAGTCTCTGCTTCCAGGAGGACAGAGATCTGTGGAGGGGGAGGGGATCCCTGGATCCTGAGGAGGCACAGAAGGAGGGTGTCCACAGGCTTCCTGACTGTAGGTGTGACTGGCCTTTGGGCCCTGGGCCTGGTGCTCCTTGGTTGGCCCAAGCAAGCAGCTGCTCTGCCTTGCACTCTGACCTTCCCATGAGCTCCAGCTGGGCACACTGCTGTCTCTCCTCATCCCCAGCCAGCTGGTTACCGTGGGAAGGGAACCTTCATACACTTGGCCCGGAGTGACCCATGTGCCAGGGGTGAGAACATTCCTACACTCTAGTCTTTGAGTGTCTCTTCTCAGCCCGCATCAGGAAGCCTGCTTCCCGTTCCCTGTCCAGCTGCCTCCGACCTGGCTATGGTAACACGGAATAACCAGGGCATCAACAACCACCCACACTGGGAAAGAAGACATTGTGTGCATTAATCGTGTGACTGGGGCTCAGCAATAGTGCTTGCTCCTTTGCAGAAGACTGGAGTTCAGTTTCCAGCACCTACATCAGGTGACTCACAAACTGCCAGGAACTTCAGTTCCAGGGATCAAATGCCTTCCTTGCATCCATTAGCATCTGCACATAGATACATACACACACACTACACGCCGTCATCCGGCATTCATTAGTATCTGTATACGTATACACACACTCAGGTCTACACATATACACATGAAATACATAAATAAACCCTTTCTTTTAAAAAAAAAGACATTAATTGGGAATGAAAACTTCAGCCAGAGAAGGGCATATCTGAAAAACAAACAAAAACCAGGCGTGATTGCGCACACCTTTAATCCCAGAACTCAGGAGACAAAAGCAGGTAGATCCCTGAGTTCAAAGCCAACCTGGCCTACTGAAGTTCCAGGACATCCAAAGTTACATAGTGAGACCTATCTAAAAATAAATATCAATAATCTACTTGATTTAAAAGCAGACAAAAGAACTGCTGTGAGGAACAAGGGTACAGAGGATCTTCGATACAAGCCAGGTATAGGGCTTCGTGGGTAGAGTGCTTGCTTAGCATGCATGAAGCTTGGGGTTCAATCCCCAGCACTGTGTAAAACTGAGTGTGGTGTAACACACCTGTGATCCTGGTGCACAAGGAAGTGAAGGCAGGAGGACCAGGTGGGGAGCATGCCTGTGGTACTGAAGTCCCTGTTAGTGACTTCTCACTGTTTGCCAGCCCTCCCCTAGCTGACTCCCTCCTCCTAACTCTCCTCCTTTTTGGTGACCTGGTCTCATTATGTAGAACAGGCTGGTCTCAAACTCAAGGAGCTCTGCTGACTGCCTCTGCTTCCCAAGAGCTGGAATTAAGGCATGTGCCACCTAATACACCTCTCTCACACGCACACATTCTCTCTCTCTCTCACTCACTCTCTCTCTCTCTCTTTTGCAATCTCTTTGTGTGTGTGTGTGTGTGTGTGTGTGTGTGCGTGCAAGCATATGCCAGGGCTGGGGATGTGGCTCAGCTACTAGACTGCTTCCCTAGTATGCACGGAGCCAGTGTTCACACCCCAGTACCAAATAAGCCCAGGTATGGTGGCACATGCCAATAATCCCAGTACTTGGGAAATAGAGATGAGAGAATCAGACGTTCAAGGTTTATCTTGACCACATGGCAAATTTGAGCCCAGCCTTTGCTACATAGGACCCTACCTAAAAAGAGGAGGGAGGAGGGAAGAGATTAGAGAACACATTTGATTACATTCCTGCACTCTGCCTCAGTTTCCCCATCTATGAGGTGGGGTGAAAGACAAACTCACCTTGTTTGTTGTCTTGTCAAATGTTCTGAGGAAGGCAGAGAATCAGGTTCAGTGTGAGACACACAGAAGGTTTCTGTTGTTGCTGTTGTTTATCTCGTTTTTGAAGAGGCAGGAAGCAAAAGTGTTGGCACAGCCTTTTGGAGGCCAGAAGCCTAGGGGCTAATCTTAGTGTCACCACATCTGGGCTGTTGCTGGGCGACTGCAGTTCCCAGAGCCTCTATTTACCCACCCGAAAGATCCTGAAGGTGCTGTGAGGATGGAATGGAGCCAAACTGCAGAGGCCTTTTGCTGGTGCCCCAGAGGCAAGCCTTCACCCCTGTCCCTTGCCTCCCCAGCCCTGCGCAAGTACTCAGCATGGGACCCCTTCTTTTCTCCTGCTGTGTCCTGTCCAGCTAGCATCCTTACGTAGGCTTCTCTGCCTGGTATGTGGGTCCCCTTTCTTACCCGGGTGGTCCTCACTGGGGTGTGGGGAGGTCCTGCCCTGCTCCTCTTCCCATCGCCTGCGATAGGACTGGAGCATGGAACCTGGTGCTTGTCATGCCTCATACAAGTGACCTTTGCTTGTTGACCCTCAGTTTGCCTTCTCTACAAGATAGGGACAAGGACTAAGTTCTTGCTCTGTGCCCATTCCCACTCGGTCACCTGAGGAAGTGACAGGGGCTCACAGGTGCAACCTCGCGGTGCAAGTGTTTTCTTGGGAAGAGTGATTCTGCCTAACCCTCAGGGCCCACTTAGTGGAGTTACGTAAGTTCCGAAACTTATTTTGCCCTGTAATTATGGCAAACTCCCGCAGTGACTGGGCCCTGGCCCGGGCTCGCGCCTTTCTGCTTGTTGGGACATACACCAGCATTTAATTTAATTCCCAACCCGGGCTTCCTTCCAGGTGGCCCTGAGAGAGCACCTCCCTCTGGGTCTCATTAAGTATCCTGTCAACATGCCCACTCCAAGGGGCTGCTAAGCTTTAGGGAGTGGGAGGGGGGACTGGGCACCCACCCCATGCCTCCTCCTCTTCCCACAGATTCTTCCTTAACCATCCTGGAGCCAGGACTCTTCCCTGCGGGAGGCTGGTAGTACCCTGGATAACATCCCCAGAGGTCGCTCCCTAGAGAAAGCTGGTGTGAGAAGGAAATGCCAGCTGACCGCAGGGGTCCACATTTGGGAGTTAATAAGTGTTTCTGAAGACCTGTTTGCTCTGTTGTGTGCTTAAGAGGAATTTGTAAACAAATGTAGGCTGAACCTTGATCTTACTTCAAACTGAGCCTTCATCCCTCCCACGGGTGGGTTGTAAGCATAGACTGACCCTGGTTTCAGGTTGCCCTCCTTGTTAGAGCCTAAGTCTGTGTTTGACCTCAGACTCAGCCCTTCTCGCAAACTTCTGGTCTGGTCGTACATTCAGCCCTGGCCCTGGTGCCCAAATGAACCCTGACCCTAGTCAGAATGGAGACCACGACTCTGGTCTCAGACAGGGCTAGGTTGCAGGTAAGACCTAATGCCCACCGACTGAAGTTAGTTCTGCCTATAAACTTACACTTGACTCTAGTCTTGGACTCCAAACACTAATCGTATATACTAATCCCTATTCCTGGTTCATGTGGTGAACTAAGCCCTGGTCCTGACTGGATGCAGACATCAGCCTTGTCTCTGACTGAACCCAAACTTTAACCCTGTCTGTTAGAGACCAAACTACAGGCCCTCACTTGACCCCTGGATGCCTCCTGACTTTGGCCATCTATCGAGTCCTAACTCTAGTCCCTTCCCAGGAGTAAGCCTGCCCTGTCAGCTACTTAGTGTTCATCCCCCAGTCCAGAGAGAGGCCAGAGCAAGCTAGAGAAAAAACTACCAATGTCCTCAGGAAACAGGTAATAACAGAGGACATCCTCACCAGAGAGCAGGGCATAGCAGGTCAGGAGTCCACAGCTCCCCCTCCCTCTGCTGGGCTATCTCTGGAAGGAAGGCATAGAACCTGGGGACATTGGCAGCTGGACAGGTGTCAGGGAAGCAGTTCTAACCAGGCAAGGTCAGAACTATAGGAATTATCCTATAAATAGGAAGAACAGGCAACCATAGGAGGTGTACTCAAAGGGCAGTGAGGCCAGGCAGGACAGTGCACCCTGGGCTGGGTCCCCATGGAACCTGCACATCTGAGCTGGCAGGAGATGCTCTGTTGGCAGAGAGGTTAATGAGGTGTCACACAGCATGGTGCAGGTGGGCCTCTGGAGGCCAATGTGACCAGGCTGATGCTCAGGGTTCTTTCATGGGGGCCAGAGGGTCCCAATGTCATCCTTCATCAGGAATGAGGAGTGCTTATTTTCAGCTGAATATTTCCCTAACCACAGACGAGACAGGACGGGACCACACATTCCAGAGATCTGGCAGCTTGGGAAACTGTGCTGGGAGTCCTGCCTGGCCACCTCGCCTCCTCATGGTGGCCTGGTGCCCACCCCTGGGGCTCTGGGGTCTGACTGCCAGCTTGGACGAGAATCATGTTTGTGGCAAGATGTGCTGGCCATGTACCAACTCCCCTTCTTTCCCCTCTTCTCATGACTCAGCCCCATAGATGTTAGCCTGGGCTACAGAGACTCGATAGACACAGGACAAGCATCATAGGCAAGGGGAACAGCATGGGTTAAGTCCTAGAGGCATGACATATCTTCCTTGGAGAAGGTGCATATGTTCTGCAGCCAGAGTGTGAAGCTCCTGCTATGTGGGGGAGAGATACGAGACAGGAGGACAGGCGTGTCTGGCGTCCTGTAGGCCCTGAACATCAAGGGCTTGTGTAAGGAGTTGAGCAAGCAAGTGTCAGACTCAGAAATGCCTTCCAGAAGTGACCAGTGACGTGGACAGGTCCAGCATGGGGCGGAGAGATCAACACAGGCTGGAATGAAGGTTCAGGTAAGGTCTGAGTCCTTGTAGAGGACAAACCAACTGATAGGGCCAGGTCCCCAACTAGCCACAGGCTGGCAGATACAGTCTAGCCTGTAGGAGCATGGCAAACACAGTCTAGCCTGTAGAAGAGGAAGCTAGTATATCACCAAATGATATTCTTAATGGGTAATGGAGCAGTAGACTCAAAATCCAATTCCATTTCTCCCCACCATGTCCTCCTGGGTCCAGTCCCACCCTAGGGTCCTGCAGGCTGGATTTCCAAGGGACTCCCATTCCTCAGCCTGGCACTGGGTGGAGGTAGATCATGCCTAGCCGCCCCCCCCACTTCATTTCTCCCACCAGAGCTTCAGTGAGGCCCCTCCCGAATGCTCCATTCAGCTGGAGTACTCAGGCTCAGCTTCTCCCCCTCCTTCACCCAATCTGCATTGGCCTCTCCCTTAAAGCGCTCCACCTATGCCCTAGCTCAGGTTCCATCTAGGTTATCAAGACTCCCAAACAGCTCACTCCACAAATGACACATCACATTGAGCCCCTGCTTTATGCTGGTATCTTAGAGACACTAAGTCATTTGACATCTCCAGACAGAGCTTTGAAGTCTCCAGGACCGTGGCTTTGAGGGCCTTTATATATTTTGGTTTGTGCTTCTCCTCCTCCTCCTCCTTCTATATTTTGTTTTTTCCTTTTATTGAAAAATAGATTTTTTTCTCACATATTACATCCTGATCATAGTTTGACCTCTGTCTACTCCCAGATCCTCCCGATCTCCCATCCCATCCCGATCCACCCCGTTTCTGTCTCATGAGAAAATAAACAGGCATCCAGGCAGTGGTGGCACACACCTTTAATCCAAGCACTTGGGAGGCAGAGGCAGGTGGATCTCTGTGAATTCAAGGCCACCCTGGGCTACAGAGTGAGTTCCAGGACAGCCAGGGTGAGTTACATAGAAAAACCCTGTCGGGGGGTGGGGGAGAAAAAAGGAAACAAACAGGCTTCTCAAGGATAATAATAAAATAAAATAAGATAAAAGAAAAGCCAACACATCAGAAATAGCCAAAACAAACCAACAGAAGGAAAGGAGCCCAAGGGAAGGCACAAGAAACAGACCCACACATTCACACACTCAGGAATCCCATAAAACACTGAACTGGAAGCAATAACATACATGCAAAGGACCTGTGGAGTAAAAAAAGAAATATATTAATAAAGTAAAAAGATAAAGATAAAATTAAAAATAATAGCCCTGACAGGGCATTATGAGACAAGGAACCACCAAAGATGCCACTGAGTTAGTTGTCTGTTGGCCTCTATCTCTGGGCATGCAGCCTACCCTTAAGAGTAGTTTGTTTCCCCAGTGAGACTCCCTTGGAGGAAACATTTCATTTGCAAGTAGTTATCAATAGGACATAGCTTCTGAGTTAGAGATGTGTGTGTGTGTGTGTGTGTGTGTGTGTGTGTGTGTGTGTGTGTGTGTGTGTGATGTATCCACGTCTCTTTTCAGCTCCAGAACCCCCCTGGTGTAGAGCTGGCCAGGCCCTGTGCATGCTGCCTCAGTCTCTGTGAGTTCATATGTATATTGGTCCTGTTGATTTAGAGGCTTTGTTTCCTTGATGTCCTCCATCACCTCTGGTTCTTACGCTCTTTCTGCCTCCTCTTCGGCAGGGTTTCCTGAGCCCTGGGCAAAGATTTGATGGAGACACCCCATTTAGAGCTGACTCCCTCACATTGTCTAGATATGGGTCTCTGTATTTGTTCCCATCCACTGCAGGATGAGGCTTCTCTGATGATAGCTGAGCAAGGCACTGATCTGCTTCCCTGGCCAAAGTGGTTTGTTCTTCTTAGTGAACTCATATTCATCCCTCATACCCACTTTTAAACCACTCCTTATGGTTGCCCTTCCACAGGACTACATATAGAATTGATCTCTGCTCGGGCTGGAGAGCTGGCTCAGTGGTTAAGAGCACTGCCTGCTCTTCCAAAGGTCCTGAGTTCAATTCCCAGCAACCACATGGTGGCTCACAACCATCTGTAATGAGGTCTGTTGCCATTTTCTGGCCTGCAGATACACACACAGACAGAATATTGTATTCATAATAAATATTTAAAAAAATTAAAAAAAAAGAATTGATCTCTGCTCTAGACCCTAAGAAGGCCCAGGACAGGGTCTGGTATACACTCAGTGCTCAATTACTGTTCATTAGAGAGATGAGAAAGGTGTCTTGCTGGTGGTGTAGCACATGTCTTTAGTCCCAAGCACTTGGGAGGCAGAGGCAGGCAGATCTCTGTGAGTTCGAGGCCAGCCTGGTCTGCAAAGCTAGTTCCAGGACAGCCAGGGCTACACAAAGAAATCCTGGCTGGAAAAACCAAAACTAAATAAATAAATTAAATAAATAAAAAGTATCTGAAAGAATGAGAGAATGATTTCATTCTCATATTCCAGAAGCACAGCTGCTCAAAGAAAGACAGGTCTTTAAAACCAGACAGAGCCAGCCCCCAGCTCTACCTCTTGCTGTGGGGACATTAGCTCCCTGAATCACACTGTCATCTTCTGCAGACTTCTGACAACCATGTGTCCTGGATTGTGAAGGGTGGCACTGCTAGTACATGCGGTACAGTAGAGAGAGAGAGCAAGGGGGAGGGCAGATGGTCTACAAAGTCAACTGGCCTGAGTTCAAATCCTACTTCTGCCTCTTTGAGCTGCGAAGCCATAGAGGAGTTACTTGACTGCCCTGTGCCTCCATTTTCCCACCCACAAAATAGAGAGAACAGTATTCTGCTGTTCTGAGGCTGTAGAGAAAACAAATGTGGCAATTAGCAAATGTCCTCGCCCTCTCCTCATCCTGGGACAGGGAGGTTGCTTCTGGCCCTGGTGGACTGGCCTCCAATTCAATTTATGGGCAAGGGTGGCCTTGAACTTCTGATCCTCCTGCCTTCACCTCCCTGGTGCTGGGATTATAGGATGCAGCCTCTCTGGAGGCACATGTGGGCCAAAAGCTGCCAGCCCTGCTGTATTTCTGAGCAGAAGCCCCACACAGACCTGGAATTAACCTCCCACGCCAACATTAATGACATGCATTCTGGAGCTTCTGCGGAGGAGGGAATGTGAAGCGGTCGTGCTGAGAGAGGATTTCAGCTTAATGGTTTTTAGCCCCTGAGCCATGCTTCACAGATGCCTCTGCACCCTTCAAACAACCCCGATTAAGTCCCAAGCAGAGTGTTCCTTCCGCTGTCAAGATTGATATTGTAAGCTTGATTGTGTCAGTTGCTGTTTTTCCACATTGAGTAATTTGCCCAAATTATGTAATTTAATCCTTGTAGCCCTGTTATGAGATGGTTGTTCTAGTTGAAGGAGAACACTGAGGCTCAGAGAGGTTGTTGAACAAGCAGAGGCCACCCAGCAGCACAGACCTGCTCAAGGTGTTATCCTTACTTCCTTCCTTTCTTCCTTCCTTCCTTTCTTTCTTTCTAATTTAAAAAATTATAAAAGATTTAATTTAATCCTTTCTTTTTCAATTTGAATCCTTATTTTTTATAATTTATTTATTTTTATTTTTACTTTATGTGCATTGGTGTTTTGCCTACATGTATGTCTGTGTGAAGGTATGAGATCTTGGAGTTACAGACAATTGTGAGCTGCCATGTGGGTGCTGGGAATTGACCCCAAGTCCTCTGGAAGAGCAATCAGTGCTCTTAACTGTTGAGGCATCTCTCCAGCCCTAAACCACATTCTTAAACATTGCTCCTCCACACTGGCAAAACCCTTTGACTTCAGGCTGCCTCTGAGATGCTAACTGGGGGAGTGGTTATAAGACTCCTCAAGAGAGACCACCTGATCTCCAGAGACCTCCAGATGTGCAGGTCAGGTGCAGGGGACAGCGGCAACATGTTGGAGAGGAAGCAGCTGAAGAGAGAGCTGTGGTTGGTTTACTAACCTGTCCTTCCCCCAGGCAGGATTGAGCCAGCCATGATGTGTCAGACCGCTCTCCTACCTTGATAGTTGGTGAAGGCCTTACTGTAGCTGACCCAGCTTGAAAACACACTGTTCCAGCACTCAGGAGGCAGAGACAGGTCTACAGAGACAGTTCCTAGACAGCCAGAGCTATGCAGAGAAAGCCCATCTGGGAAAACAAACACAACAAAACAAACGAACATAGCTGGGCTGTGGTGCCTCACACCTTTAACCCCAGCACTAGGGAGGTAGAGGCAGGCAGATAATTGAGTTCTAAACCATCCTGATCTTCAGAACAAGTTCCAGGACAACCAGAACTACACAGTGAAACCCTGTCTCAAAAAACAAACAAAAAGAACCAATTAAACAAAAACAAACAAACAGAAGCACCTTGTTTCCTGGGCACTGAAGTCATAGTGAGCTGGCTGTGCTCAACCCAGACCACGTTAGCTAATGGGACCCAGGACTCTGTCTTCAAGTCTCTGGGAGGCAGATGACACAATTAGGGGACCAGAAGAGAGGCATCAGGTCCCTTACAGAGCCAGTCACCAAGGCAGACCATCATCTACAAGAGAGATTGGGGTTCCCACCACTCTGCATCTTGCTTGGTCCTGAGACAGAGTAACCAGCAAGTGCCTGAGGGGTTTGGGTCTCTCAGAATCAGTTCAACTAAGAAGGACCCAGACTACAACCAGTCTCAAGCTCAAAACTTCCAGAAAGGCGGCAACAGACATTGGGAAAGAATTTCCTCCGGGATCTGGTTTTTCTCCTTGAGGCAGAGTGTCACATAACCCAGGCTGGTCTCACACTCAGTTTGTAGCCTTGCATTGCTGACCCTCTTGCCTCTATCTCCCAAGTGCGAGGATCACAGGCACACACCACCATGTCTGGTGTATGAGGATCAAATCCAGGACCTCGTGCAGCTGGCTAGGCAAACACTCTGCCGACTGTACCACATCCCTGGCCCTCGAAGAGCTTTCGCTGACCCCAAATCATCTGGGCTGCAGACTCAGAGACTCAGCCTCATCCTCCCTTCCCTCCAAGCTCTGTCCCGTAGCGGTGTTATACCACCCCACCCCAGATCAGCCTTTCCTGGCTTTCATTGTTTAGCAAGGCACCCTTTCTTTAAGCAGTCTTAGGAATTCATGGAAGTCATAGACTATTTGAAGGTATGACAGCCATTGGCTTGCAGCCCTCCCATCTCCCACAGAGCCTGCCCTGTCTCTGAAGATTATCAAGAGACCGCATCTGCCTGGCATCCATCCTTCCCACCCCAGGGAGGCTCTGGAAAACGTGAAGAGTGAAGAGCTGTTCTGCTTCTCCTTCTCAGTCTGGAACGGAACGTTGAGGGGTAAGCCAAGCAGACCTGACACAGACTAACTCTCATTGCTTTCTCCCTAACACCCTTCTCCTGTTTTCTTCTTGCTAAGCAGGGGCCAAGTCATTCTGTTTTCTAGACTGTGGGACTGGGGTTGTAGCTTAGTGGGGTGCTTGCCTAGCATACCCAAAGCCCTGGCTTTCATCCCCAGCGTGGCATAAACCAGGCATGGTGGGACATGCTTCTAATCCCAGCATTTGGTAAATAGGATAATCAGAAGTTGAAGGTCATGACTGGCTGGCTACATGTGACCCTGTCTCTCTTTTTTCTTTTAAAAAAAAAAAAGAATCCTTCAGTTGTTAATGGTTTAGAATCTCATCCCACCCTACCCCCTGCCACAAGAGTTCTCACATGCACATTCACAGACACACACACAGACACACACAGAGAGACACACAGAGAGATAGACACAGGCACACACACACACACACACACAGCCTCTGAGTCCTTTTCATCTGTCACAGCTGTGGGAACACCAGCCCTGAGCTGCTCCATCAGCCAGGGCCTACACTGTATACTTGCATAAAAGCAAAGCTGTGTGATCTGCAGAAAGCACCTTCACCTCTCTGGGTCACTCCTAGTAGCAGCCTCAGGGCTGTGACACTTAGGGTCATTCAGAAATGGCTGAATACTACCCCAAATTCCCATTTCACAAACAAGACCACTGAGGCCCTGGCCAGCTCTGAAGTGCCTGGGAAATTCCCAGGCTAGGAAGTCTAGAGCCTAGATGCAAGCATGCCTCGTATGTTTCAGGGGTACCCTGCCCTCAAGTGACATCCCCTCTTCCCTCTCTTCCTCCTCACCCTTCAGCTGAGCCTCCTGGCTGCCAGAGCCCCACATTCCAACAGGCAGGTAGAGGCAGGTGTAGGCAGAGCGCGCCTGCAGCTCAAGGACCTTGCCCGCCAGTCCCCGTGCCGTGACCGGGCAGGGTGATGCAGAGAGGTGCGTGTGCAAACGCTGGGAGCCAGCTCTGGTTGGAGGCTGACCCTGCCCAGTCCCCAGGCTGCTCCATTAGCTCAGCCAAGGTTGAGCTCAGCTAAGTTCAAGTTGTCTCTTTTCTCTGAGACATCCAGTTCAGGGCTAAGAGTTACAAATGGAAACACCACCCAAGGTCATGTCACCGCCCACACCTGGGAATGACCCCATGCAGCTAGAGCATTCACAATCACTGGAACACGCTCCCCTTCCCTGGCTGTCCTGAGCACGGATACCAACCCTGCACAGCATCTGTCTACTGTGAAGCTGTAGGACAGTTACTTGACTTCTCTTGGCCTCTGTCCAGGAAGAGAGGAGGCATTTATAGTAAGGACTTCCGTTTTGAGGGTAATCCCTGGGCCTGGTGACACACACTTGTAATTCTAGTACCCAGGAGGCAGAAACTCCAGGCCATCTGCAGCTACCTAATGAGTTTGAGGCTATGTGGGGCTACATATGACCCTGTCTCAACAAAAAATACCACCTAGCATTGTTGGTGTTCATTCTCACACCCTCATGCTATATGTAGGCCTGAGCTGAGGCCCAGTGGCTCCGTGGAGGACTAGTGATAACCAGCCTCCTCAGGATAGAACTGTGGGAGATAATGAGAATATAAGGATGAGAAGGGAAAGGAACTAGGGGGTCATGCTACCCACTTAGAGCTCCCACTGGCTATGTGAACTTTGGCAAATCCAGCCAAATCTGGGCCACCATGACCTTCACCAATTTTTGAAGGCCCTCCTCATTCTGCAGATCTATGACGAGACTATGGGTGTGAGGGGGACCAGGTGCTTGATGAGAACCTGGTGTCAGATTTGGAGGGGCCTGGAGCCCCACCACCACCACCACCAATTCAGTTCCTCAGAGGAGTTCTTGTTTTCCAAGGAGGAAACTGAGTATGGCTGTATGTACGTGTGCCTCTAACAGCACTCGGGACTACACCGTATCCTGTGGAGGTCAGGTTTCCTCCTCCAGGAAGTCCCCAGGAGGGCTTTCTTGACCCACATGAGGCAGCTCTCTCTGCAGCCTCCTCAGTGCCCATTCCCCTCTATATCATGATCTGGCTATATCCTCTGCGTTCCTCCCACACCCCTCTGTGATGACAGAGCTGGGGTGGCTTCAGTGAGCCCAGTGCCCTTGACTGATAGGTGGTGAGGGGAATGAGTGAAGGGGGAGGATCTGAGGTCCTAGCTTTGGGGAGGAAGGGACCCAGATAGTCTGCTGGAAATGAAGAACCAGGAAGAGAAAGGGTAGGTAGGAAAAGACTTAGGGCTCTTGACCTGAATCTGAGAGGGGTTTGGAGACTTGAAACAATGTAATCCTGGGAGTTAGAAGGTTAAGGACCTTGATTTGATGCTCTCTATTGAAATGTTACACTGCATTTTATAAGCAGCAATAACTGTCACTTTGAAGCAAAAAAAGAATATTTAAAGAGATTTAAGAAGGCCTACAGTGGCTGCTCACTGCTGTAATTCCAGTACTGGTAAGGCTGAGACAGGAGGATTGCCATGACATCAAGGTTAGACTGGACTACATAAAGAGATCCTATTTAAAAGACTAAGAGGAAGAGGAGGAGGAGAAGAGGAAGAAGGGATGGATGGATGGTGGATGAATGGGTAGAGGAAGGCAAGGAAGGAGGGAAGGAAGAAGGAAAGAAGGAGGGAAGGAGAGAAGGAAGGAAGAAAGAGAAAGATTAAGGAAGGCTGGGAATACCTTGGTTGATAGACTGATTGTCTAGCATAAAGCCCTGGGTTCAAGTTAATCAACCAAATAAAACCAGGAATGGAAGCCAGACATGGTGGCACATACCTTTAATCCCAGCACTTGGGAGGCAGAGGTAGGTGAATCTCTGTGAATTTGATCAAGGTCAGCCTAGTCTACATAGTGAGTTCCAGGACAGCCAGCGCTACATAGTAAGACCCTGTCTTGAAAAAAACAAAAACAAGCAAACAGGAATGGTAGTAAAATCCTAGCACTTGGGAAGTAGAAGCAAAAGGACCAAAAATTTAAGGTCATTTTGATAAATATGGAGTTCAAAAACAGCCTGGATATACAGGTCTCTGTCTCAAAACAAACAAGATGTTTGTTTTGTTTTTTTAAAGATTAATTTGTGGTTTTTTAAAATTTATTTTCATATGTGTAGTGAGCCTGCATGAGTTTATGCACACCACAAGCACAGAGGTGCCTCAGGAAGCTAGAAGATGACATCAGATCCCCAGGAGCTGAAGTTACAGGAGGCTGTGACCTGCCCAATCTGCAAGAGCAGTAGGTGCTTTGACCACGAGCCGTCGTCTTCGGCCTCAATTTTTCCCCTTCTTTTTTGAGACAGAATCTTATGTAATTAAGGCTGACTGACCTTGAACTCTCCAGAGAGCCGAGATCATTCTGTCTCTGCTTCGCAAGTGTTGGGATTATAGGCGTGCACAGCCATGCATGGCTTAATATCTTAACTATCCTAGTTCGACCACTACACCCGAATACATGTATCTTTTCATCGTGCTGTACCCCATAAATCTGTATAATCAAAGTTACTAAAAACAAATTCTGGTTCTACCTTATTCTGGCTGGGCCACTTACCACTGCTTCAAGCCAACCAACCCACTGGAAGTGAAGAGACCTGCGTCCCTCTCCCGCCTCACCGGTCCGACCATGGGGCCAGCCCTTTCTTTGCAGGCCTCCAGAATGGAGACAACCAGCCCTGGCTCTGCAGTGAGAGAGGGCTTGTTACCTGGTATATGGCTGGAGGGCAGACAGTCCTGAAGTCACTCTGGGAGTCTACAAGCTGCTCAGCCCAGCTCAGCTCCACCTGGCCAGGAGCTTCTGACAGTGACCAAGAGCACTTAGTCTTAGGTTTGTCACTGGTCAAAGGGGCTGTCTGTGATGGTGAGGGCTCACCCCGAGTTTCCCTGTCATTTGCTGCTTTGTTAGGTCTGTAAACAGAAAGCAGATCTCTGGTCCTGATCAAGTAAACAGCACCCAGGGAAAATATCAAAACCAAGTATGCCTTAACATTTGCTCCTATGGCGCCCTTGGTTTGAGAGCCTTTTCTCGGGTTCATCATGAGTAAAGCGTTTTAACCTGGGCAACAGAAGCAAGCAGCAGAAGCCAATCTGAAGGACTCCACAGCCAGGGTCTGGGTTCAAATCCCTACTCTGCCTTTTTGTAGCTGCATAACCTCAGGCAGGTTGCATGCCTTTGTCTCTCTACCTGTGTTGTATAAGGATAGCCCAGGACACTCTCTAGTCTGAGGAATAGACAAGGCGCTTTGAGTCACATGTGTGATAGCCCTATCTTAAAAAAAAAAAAAAAAAAAAAAAAGAAAGAAAGAAAAGAGAAAACGTTGACCTATGGGCAGCCTGGTGGCATGCAGACACCCAACCTGGGCAAGGCTGGACTGGTCCACCCCCTTGCCCTAGAGTTCTGCCCTAGGCCTGCTGCTACATGCCTGCTCCTCTGGCAACCCCCACCCCCTCCACACATTCTACGTTAATCCCCATGTATAAACAAGTTTAGGTTTCTAGGCTTTGTCCTTCCTCAGGCTCAGGCCTCCTCCCACTAGCACACCCTGACCATCACTGATGCCTCAAGCCTCCAATGCCCATTCCATTACTGCTCTTGACTGAGGAGGCCTCAGTCAACTCTTGAAATGGGCTGTGACACCTGCCCGACAGGCACTCAGTTGGGAACTAGAACACAGCCATAGCCTGCTCACCGGGGGGCGGAGACAGGCCTGGGGACAGGGGATGGTTGTGCTGGGCACTCATCGTCAACACCTCAGGGTTCTATTATTTTCAATGTGTGAGTCAAACATTTGACTTGCAGCCTGTCTTGCTCTGGAAGGTTCTACTGTTCCCTGCCTCCTCTCCACCCATTCTTGGCTCTTGGCTTCTCAACTGGGACCCTAACCCAAAGAATCCTGCTTCCTCACCTCTCTGAACGCCCCAGCCTGTTGGGACCAGGGTAAGGGATATAGCAGGACCAACAAGAAGGCTCAGTGTGTAAATGGAGCCTTGCTACCAAGTCTGATGACTTTAGTTCAGTCTCTGAACTCTGAGAGAACTGATCCCTCAAAATTGTTCTCTAACCTCCACATGAGCATCATGGTACATACATACCCACACAGACATGCACATACACAAATAAATGTCAAAAAATGTGTGTGTGTGTGTAACATTTGCTTCCTTGTGAGGCTATTGTAGTGACTTCATAAACCACGTGCTCAAGGGCAACTTCGTATTATATGCGATTTTGTGCGGCCAGAGTCTTGGTTTCTAGGGCCATATTTGATCTTAGCTTGTGTAGTAAAAATTCACTCATTCACTCATTCATTCCTTGGTAGGCCCCTAGCTTGCCTCATAGTCAGCACCCATGTTCTGTTCTTTTTACCTCTGGAATAGACAGGCCAAAGACTGCCCAGTGCCTCTCTCTGGAAGCCTTAGGAGGCCCTCCTAGCTGCTCCACTGATGCTCCTTCTGGTGTCCCAGTGCCACCTCCCAACACAAGATTCCTGAAGGTGTTTGGTATTTGCCAGCTCGGCTGCTACCCTGAGGCCACTCACCTTTGCTGCCATCCCACTCACCCTTCTGGTCTTCAGGCTGCCTCAGGGCAGAACTAAGTCTGGAACAGGCTGGGTCTCCTTGGGAGTCATGCCTGTCACCTCCTGCTTCACCTGTGTGCTGTCTGATCTTAGCTGAGCTGTCCCCTAGGGCCTCATTTTCCCTATCTGGAAGGCTGGATTGTGTCAGAGATCAAGCATGGTGCACAACACTGGGGAGTTCCTACCTAGGCATCCAGACACAGGTGTGACCAGTTCAGTTTGTCACCATCAGTGTGGGGACAGGCTAAGACTGGGGTCTGTGATTGTGTCCACGGCTGCATTAACACCCCTCTTTAGCCTTTCACAGGATGATGATGGCAATACTTCTATCTTCTGTATAAGGAAACTGAGGCACAGAGTGGCCACACCATAACAAGTGACTAGGGTTCATACCATGGGAGCATGTGCGCATACACACACATATATCATACACACACCCCACATGCACACACATATACATAAAAAACACAAACAAATGTATATACATGCACACATACACATACAAACACATACAGATATATACAACACATATAGAACACATGCATACACACAACCATTTGTACAAGTCATTTTATTGTCATTTTCTTTTTAACCTTATTATTAGCATGTCTGTGACTTGTCAGCACCCATGCCTTGGAGGTCACATGACAACTCTGAGAAGTCACTTTTTTCTTTCCACTTATTTTTAAATATTTATTTACTTATTATGTATACAATATTCTGTCTGTGTGTATGCCTGCAGGCCAGAAGAGGGCACCAGACCTCATTACAGATGGTTGTGAGCCACCATGTGGTTGCTGGGAATTGAACTCAGGTTAAGAGCAGGCAATGCTCTTAACCGCTGAGCCATCTCTCCAGCCCTTCTTTCCACTTTTATGGGAGTTTCAGGGAGCAAACTCAGGTCACCAGGTTTGCATGGCAAACCCTGCTAAGCCATCTTGACACCTTTTTATTTTCTGAGACAGCGTCTCACTATATAGCCCAGGTTGGCTAGGAACTCATGGCAATCCTCTTGCTTCAGTATCTTGAGTGCTGGGGTTACAAGCATGCATGGCCACACTTGCTAGATAGACTGATTTCCGCTGAGGGGTCTGAGATCCTAATATCTGGACTATCAGGTCCATAAAGCAGGGAGGAGGAGGGACTGCTTGGCCTCTGACTACTTCAGGGCGCCAGTTAGGGACATGTTGGGTAAGTTTTGTCATCCCAGGCAGATTTGAGACCAGGTACCCCACAGTCAGCTGGCACCATCCCTCCACCCCTCTTCCCACCCAGGGATCTGCTACGCCCCAGCTGAATGTGGCAAGCCCTGAAGGGGGCCTGCTTAACCAGGGCCAGTTGCTGCGTCCAGTTAAACCTGGGTAGGGGCTCCATGTCTCTTTTGATTCTATACCCTGTCTGCCTAGACTTTCATTGGCTCATTGGTCTCTCTCTCTCTCTCTCTCTCTCTCTCTCTCTCTCTCTCTCTCTCTCTCTTCCCCTCCTCTCTCTTCTTCTCTCCTCCTCCCTCTCTCACCCTCTCTTCTTCCTTCCCCTTGCCTTCTCTCTCCCCTCTCTCTCCCTTCCTCTGTCTTCACTTCTGAGAAAAACAACACCCATTCCAGAGCCCCTTCACCACCCAGACATCGGAGCATCCAAACCCAAGAAAGTCCACTGGAAACTATGCAGAGGCTACCACGAAGTTTCCGACAGATATGACAGGTAAAGCCGGATGTGCTTCCTGAACTTGCTTAAGATAATTTGGCAGGTGAGAGAGGGCAGTAAATGTTGTCCACTCCACCCAGTGCTGGGGCCCAGAGACCCTCCTCCTTCTACCTCACACTCCCCCAGTTCTCATTGCTAGGTCCAGACACAGCAGCTAGGCTGGGGTTTGCAGGAGGCACCATCATCTGGGACTCAGGCACCAAAGGACTCAGCCTGGAGCATTAACTCGTGGGCAGGGCTCCTTGAGCACCCAGGAGGAGGCTTTCGGGGAGAGAAATGCTGCACATATGTGCCTCAGTTTCTCTAATCGTCTCTTCTACTACCATGGTTCTAGCAGTCTTGAAGGGGTATGGATGGAGTCTGGTCCCTCCCAGGAATGAATTCAACCATTCCCTCAGGGCCTTTCTATACCTGCTGGTTTGAGGACTGAGAACTCAGATGCCCTTGGTCCTCTTTAAAAGGGAGACTTGGCATGGTAACCAGGTGCAACGTGCCTGGTATTCAGCTCTTGGAACTCTGCTCTGCTAGTTTAGAAAACGGGGGTGAGCAGGACCTGGTGGTCCACACCTAGCATCCTTGTAGCTTGTGCTGAGCTGGGAACGCCACAAATTCAAGGTCTGCTAGAGGTACACAGTAAGGTCAAGGTCAGCCTCAGCAACTTAGAGAAACACTGTTTTGAAATTTAAATTTTAATTAAAAAGGTGGCTGGGGCTATGGCTTCATCCCTGTCTCTCTGGCTCCTTTCCTTTGAAGACCCCAGGCACTTACCAGGACTGTCCCTCACACATACACTCAACCAGACCAGCCTTCCTGTTCCTGCTGGCAGTGTCCCCTGTTGTCATGACCTTCTAGCCTATGATACACTTTAGCATCCTGACCCTAAACTTTTGTCCCACTCCCTCCAGGTCCTGCCTTCATCATCATCCCGTCACCACTCAAAGCAGGGGGAGATCAGAACACTGGGGCTCAGCTCAGGCCACATGCTCAGTATTACACAGAGGCACTAAGATCAAGATGCCAGTGGGCTGCTCTAAGTTCTAAGCTGGGGAATGAACCTAGGACCACACGCTCTACCTGTGTTACACCCAAGCTCCAGAACCCACCTACCACCTCTGCATTCTGCCCTGAGTCGTAAGTTGGGCATTGAACCCCAAACCCCACTCTGTACCAAAGCTACATTCAAGCTCCTGAATGTACCGGTCACCTCTCCATCTAGGGTGGTGGTATTTGGCCTCAGCTACCTCCCCCTGAGGTTCTGAATAGATCAACCAACAAGGGTTGGAAGGAGCCAGCCCTTAGCACTCATGCCCATATGTGTTTTTGCTTGGCCCCGCTGTATCCCAGCTGGGGCACTTTCTGAGGGTGCCCTATGTAGGCTCTGTCTGTGGACTCCTGTTTATGCTAAACTGGTGCCTGGTGCCAGAGTGATGTGAGGGTAGGCAGCTCCTCTGGCAGCAGCTGCCCCTGGCAGGAAGGGCAGAGCCTGTGCCAGGCACAGAGGGTGGACGGTCTAAGGGTTGGGGAGGCTGTGGAAACTCTGAGAGAAGCAACTGTTGGTCCCCAGAGATAGGGAGGGAGAAGGGCGGAGGCCGCTGGAGGAGGGGTTTTCTCCGGTGCTGGGTGACATGCTCATATGTGTGGAGCATGAGCTGACAGTGGGATTGTGTTCACAGCTATATCCAGAGGCTTAGTGATGTGGGCATGACTCCAAGCTCCAAGGAGCTCAGGGGGATCTTTAGAGACTAGGGCTTGGGTTGCACCTTACCCAGACCATGGGAAGAAGACAGCCCCTCCTCCTGAAGCTCCTGAGTGTGGGATCAAGGCGCACCTACAAAGTCCATCACACCAGAGAATAAAGACAGGCAGCCCAGGACTCTACCTAGTTTCCTGCCTGTAGTGAGAGCCTGGCCTGCTGATGGCGTCACCCTGAATTTTTTATTTTTATTTTTTTGAGTTTTTTTGTAATCCAGACTGGCTTCAAAGTCGCTGTAGCTGAGAATGACCCTGAATTCCTCGCCCTCCTGTATTCACCTCTCTGAAGGAAAGTCCATAGGTGTGCCTTACCACACTGGGTTTAGGTGATGTTGGGGATGGACTCTGGGCTTTGCTCATGCTAGGTAAGCATCCTACCAACCAAGCCACATCTCCAGCCCCCTCCATGATTTTTAACTCTCAGATGTTCTGGGCGGGAATGATTAATTCCATGTTACAAACAAGGAAACTGAAGCTCAAAGTTAAGTCTGTCTCAAGCTGTTCCAATTCATGGTCTAGAGGAAGAGGGGTCCTTTTATTTTTTTTTAAGTGTATGTGTGTAGGGGTCTTTTATTTTTCCAGACAGGGTCTCACAGTATACCTCAGGGTAGCTTAGAACTCACTGTATAGACCAGGCTGGCCCTGAACTCATGGCAGTCCTCTTGCCCCACGTGCCACCATGCCCAGTTGAAAAGGTGTTTTGCAGAACCTGAGCCCCCCTAGGATCTAGGATCTATGTCCTGTGTCCTCAATGCACTCCTATGATGGGTGGATATGGGACTGAGGGTGGTTTTTTATTTGTTTAATATTTATTTTTATGTCGGGTGGTGGTGGCACACACATTTAGTCCCTGGCCTAGGAAGGCAGGGACAGGCAGGTCTCAGAGTTTGAGGCTAGCCTGGTCTACAGAGTGAGTTCCAGGACAGCTAGGACTACACAGAGAAACAACCCTGTCTCGAAAAAAGAAAACAAAACAAAACCTACAACAAACAAAAAAGATTTATGTTTATTATTTATGTCTCTGTATGTGGGTATGTATGAATGTATGTGGGTGCGTGCACATGTGTATGGGTATGTACATGTGGGGGGGTATGTGTACATGTGGGGGGGTATGTGTAAGTGCCCATAGAGAGCTGCGGGAGAGCGTCAGATCCCCTGGAGCTGGAGTTACAAGCAGTTGTGAGCCCCTCTGTATGGGTGCTGGACTCAGGTGTTCTGCAGGAGCAACATGTACTCTTAACTGCTGAGCCGTGTCTCTAGAACTGAGAGTGTTCTCTGACCTTGAACAACCTCCTGGTCAACCCGGTCCCCCTCCCTGACCAGCCCCCAAGTATGTGATGGCTCCCAGGGCTCTCTTTCTATTTATTGCTCTCTTCTTATCGTTCATATAATTGAGTATAAAGGATAACAGGAGCCATATCTTCTGGGGACCAGCTTGTGATTTTCTGTTTCTTAGAAGTTGGCTGACCTGACAGGCTTTTAACCTCTGTGAGCCCCCTGTTTTAGCATCTGTAACAGGAAAACCAAAATCACATCACCTGGGCTTGAGCTTGGCCAGTAGAGTACTATACAGTAACAAGAATGAATGAACCCAACTGACATGTACCAGCACAGACAAATCTCTGGGATGTGCTGTAGAGGAGAAAAGACAATTCCCAAGGAATCACCCATCATGACCCTGTTCTAGAGGAAGAGAAGGCTGTGACTCAGCGACACTATGCTTGGTTAGCACCTAACCAGGTACAGAGACACTGCCTATAATTCCAGAACCTGGGAAGCTGAGGTAAGGGACTTGCCATGAGTCTAGTCTAGGCTACACAGCAAGTACTAGTTTAGCCAATAATAAGATCTTATCTCAAAACAAAACATCCAGTACAACAACAATAACAACAAAAATACTCAAAATACATAAACACAAAAAAATACTGACACTGGTCTATATTCTTTGTAGGTAGATATGTATATAAGATATAATTTAAAATGAATAGGATTAGATTAAGAAGCTCCAAGCACAAGGTAGTGACTCTCTTCAGTGGGGCCAAGGAGGGTAAACTGTCCAAGGTCAAGGTCTGCTGTAATTTGACCTTCAGCATCGGTCAATTGTCCCCACTTGTCCAGCTGTGTTGGTCAATTATTTAGTGGCCGGGGCCAGCATGGCGACCAAGAAAAAGTCAACCTATAGCTGATCAAAGCAGAGGAGTTTGTGGTTTTGTTTTGTTTTGAGACAGGGTCTCATGTAACCTGGGCTGGCTGTGATTGAGCTATGTAGCTATGTGACAGAAGGCGGCCGAGACATTCTTGCTCCTCCAGCCTCTACCTGCAGAGAGTTGGAATGACAGGTGTGGGCCTACCACACCCAGTTCATGAGGCTGAAGACAGAGCCCACGTGAGCTAGACGATCACTCCACAGCTGAGTGGGATGAGGGATGGCTGTGGAGGGTCCCAGCAGGACATCAAGTATCCTGCCAACTTACTCTCCACCTTGTTCTCTTGAGACTGGTCTCATGGAACCTGAAGATCACCTCTGTTTTGTGTATTTATTTTTCTGTTTTCGTCACTGGTTGTGTGAGTCCTGCCTCCCATACCCACTAGGCTGATCCTGTCATGTTGGTCCCTCCAGTACGGGTTATAAGCTTTCCATGCTGGTGCTGGGGCTCCACACTCAACTCCTTGCAGCACTCTGCATGCTGAGCTGTCTCCTCGGCTCCCTGTCATTGTGAAGGGACATGCATAGGCCTGGCTCTGCACTTGCACATACATCTGGGCCACAGCTTTCCCTCTGGCATTTTGTTCCTTACCTGTGAAATGGGCACACAAATACACACCGACATGCATGGAGTATCTCACAGATTCTGGGCAATGAAGCTGCATCTCTTCTTACCTTTGGACGGAGGGAGGAGAGAGGGAGGCCAGGCAATCCTCCTCACTCCTCAGCAATCCCTGAAAAATCCCTCCTGTGGGACTCACAGGCCCTATTAATCAGTCACATGACTGACCTTGAGCACAGATGCTGATCCACACGTGAATACAGGCTGCCTCCTCCCAACTTGGGAAGCCCTGGACCTAGGAGGCCTCTGGTCAGTGCCAAAGAGGCTCTGTGCATTCTGAGAGGAGGCAGAGGCTGCAGCACTTGCATCCGTCTGGACTGGGGTGTCCACAGCAAAGTCTGGGCTAGCCTTGCCTGTGACTTCAGCCAGGGCTATGAGCTCCAAGCCTCAGTTTTCCCATTTGTCACATGGGGACATGATGGTGTCCTCTGGAGGTGGCATGTGCATGAAGCTTGGCTAAAAGAGAACTACCCTTTATTTTGGTGGTGATTTTTAGACCCTGTCCCTAACCCAGCATCACAGTGTTAAGGCCTTTGTGGTGGTCAGAGGTGTGTCCCTGTTGCCCACAGCTAGATCACAGAACACAGCTTATGACTGATATTTCTGTGTCAGGCAGGAGCTGGGGAGAGGAGTGTCTCTGAGGACCATGCCACGGGTCTGATTCCTTCATCTACCATGACTATGTATGGCGTGACACTATCCCTCCCACTCCAGGCCTAAGCTGTCTGGATATCCAAGCCAGCTGCTGTGGAGACCTCCCTGATTTCTACAAGGCTGGGAAGCTTCCTCTCCTCCTGGGTCCTGCCACCCACCAGCCCAGCAGTCCTGGCCGTGGTGGCCTCTGCTGCTGCGATCTAAGAAGTCGTCTACAACTGGCATGCTTTCTAGGACCTCTGCAAGTCCAGCCACAGGCTGGTGCCACAGCACGGTACCCAGAAAGACCAGAGCCTGCCAGGCTCCGTCCTCATCCTTGCAAGTTGGTGGTCAGGTGACAAAGAGTCTCATATCTCTCATGTCCCTTCCCCCAGCAAACATCATGACCTCAGTGACCTGAAGGATATTGCAGAGAGGATGACGGGTGACTTCTGGGGTTGGGTCATAGGACTGCGTTTTCCACCCTCCTCTCTGGGACTACTTCACAGGAGGAGCCAGCCACAGTGCAACAGACACGCACAGAGAACTGAATCATCCCACCAACAGCTAGTGCCGCAGCCCCAAGAGAGTATATGAAGCCTCCAGATGAGAGCAGCCCCAGATGACACCATGGCAGTGACCCCATGACCTTTTGACCACCTTCACCCAAATTCCTGGCCACAGCAAACATCACACATCTATTGTCTGAACCACTCTTTTGGGGTGATCTAATAGGTGGCCAACACAGACAACCTGAGGTCACACTACTGTCCAGAGATGGCAGGGTTTCAGGTCCAAGCTGCCCCCAGGTTGCCAGGGGATGGCCTCTCATTATGTATCCATAACACGCAGAGGCCTTGTATCCCCAGGATCAAGATGAGGGGGTGTGGCACTGGAGCCCCAGGGTGGGCACTTCATGTTCCCAGGAAGTAGACATAAATGTTCTCAACGTTTGTTTACCACTCAAAGGCAATGTGAACTGTGCTCCCTCAAGGCAGAGGAGAGAACTGAACCTCCCCGGTGATTCATAGGTTTTCCAGAACAACACAGTCCTGCCTGGCGTGGGGACCCACCCCAACACACTAGGAAACCAAGAGAGGCAGACAGACCTGGGACGGCATGCTGTGGCTTATTAGAAATTTACTGGCAGATGGTCCCAGCAGCATTGTGACCAGTTGGTTGCCAGGTCAGAAATCAGAGTGGATTTAAGGGGCTTCCACTGGCTGGAATGTGTCTGCTTATCTGAGGATTTGGAAAAGTCACTGATTAAGACCTATGGGACTGGAATGGCTTTATCTGTTTAAGGGTTTTTATGGGAGGCAATGCAGAGAAAGGTAACCAAGTGCCTCTCATGATTCAAGATGGCTGCAGCCATGTCAAGCTGCTTCCATACAGCGGTGCTCAGGAGAAGGTGTTGAAAGGTTCTTAAGACATTTGTTTTTCTTTACTGTGCTGGGAACCATCTCCCCAGACCCTCTACCACTGAGCTACACAGCCAACCTCAGCTCACTCCTCATCAGAAGTTGGTGCGAGACCTGCTGGGAAACAGGTTAAATTATTCTTTTTATCGCAGCATCCAACCTGGAAGCTGTTCCCTTTCCCAGAATTCAGGCATACCCAAGCAGGTTAGCCCCTCCCCTCTATAGTCCCAGAGCCAGGCACAGAGAGGTGGACCAACTGCACATGCATCCTGCCATCTGGAGTGCAGTGCCAGCAGCTAACATGGACTGAGCTGGTGCAACCATACCCAAGAGCTTAGCACACTGCTATCACCCTGCGTTTTAGCAACTGACACAGCTGCTCACAGGGCTCCCATATTTGCCCTTGGCCCACGACAACACTACAGTCCCCCAGGAGGCTCTGTGTGGGTTTTCCAACCAGTAAATCACATCTGGTTGCTTTGCTGCTCAAAACCTTGGACAAACCTCATACAGAACCCAAGACTTAAAGCCAGGTGTGGCTTGAAGTTGTACTCCCAGCAATCGGGGTCTGAGGCAGGAGGATTGCTTCAAGTTCGAGACCAGCCTGGACTACATAGTGAATTGTAGACCTGCCTAGGTAACCAAGTGAGATTCTGTTTTAAAGCGAATGATTGGAGAGATGCCTTAGCTGTTAGGAGTGTGTAGCGCTCTTGCCAAGGGCCCAAGCTCAGTTCCCAGCACCCACATCAGGGAGCTAAGAGCTGTATCTCCAGTGTCCTCTTCTGGCCACTTTGGGCACTTCACTCATGTGCACAGACATACATACATTCATATAATTTAAACAAAACAAAACAAAGCAAAGACTAGACTGAGATTTAGCTCAAGGTCAGACACTTGCCTGATAGTTGAAGAACCTGAGTTCCATCATCAGCATTGTAAAACAAAACAAAACACCAATCTCTCTCTCTCTGTGTCTTCAAGTCAGGATCTTTCTATATAGCTTTGGCTGTCTTGGAACTTGCTATGTAGACCAGGTTGACCTTAAACTCACAGAGATCTGCCTGCCTCTGCCTCCCAAATGCTGAGATTAGAGGTGAGTGCCACCACACTTGGCCTTCTCTGACCCTCCTTTTGAGCCTGGATCTTGGTACATAGCACTGTTTAAGCTTCAGACTTGTATTGGGGGTCATCATCTGACTAATTTAAGATTATAATACCCAGATCAACTGATATTAGAAAGAGGCAAAAGAAACACAGACCTATTAGGAAATCATTTTTTATTTTATTTTAATTTTCACTTTTCAAATTTTGCACATCTATTTCTTGAATCACGAGCTGTTTTTAATTTTAAAAAATTATTTTATTTTTTAATGTATTTTTTTTCTGCATTTAAGTCTTGGGGCTTGGTACTGGTGGAGGCCAGGAGAGGGCATCAGATCCCCTGGAACTGGAATTACTAGTGGTTGTGAGGCTCTATGTAGGTGCTGGGAATAGAACCCTCATTCTCTGCAAGAGTTGCCAGTGCTTGTAATTGCTGAGTCATCTCTCCAGCCCCGTTATTTTGCTTTTAAAACTTTAGACAGGGGATTGGAGAGATGGCTCAGTGGTTAAGAACACTAATTGCTCTTCCAAAGGTCCTGGGTTTAATTCCCAGCACCCAGACAGCAGCTCACAACTGCATAACTTCAGCTCCAGGCAATCTGACACCCTCACACAGATACACATGCAGGCAAAACATAATGTACACCAATGTACATTAAATACATACATATATACATACATACATACATACATACATACATACATTCATATATGCATACAACCCCAGACAGACTCTTGCTATATAGTCCTGGCTAGCCTGGAACTCTCAATGTAGACCAGCTAGCCTTGGACTTTTGGTGATCCTCTTATTTCCTGAGGGCTGCTAGGATTCTATTAACTTGGTTTATATAAAATCATGAGGAGTCTTGGGTAGACTACAATCCCAGTACTGGGGAAGTGAAGGTCAGGAGGACTTCAGCCCCAAGACCAGCCTTGCACTACTAACTACACCCCAGCCTTGGAACTGATGAGGTGATCACACCCCAATTGTCCCTCAACAGCAGAAACAGAAACTGGTTCATCCATAGAGCAGACACTTACTGCTTAGCAACAAAAGGCTTGACTACTACAACACACACATACACACACACACAGAAAGAGAGAGAGAGAGGGAGAGAGAGAGAGAGAGAGAGAGAGAGAGAGAGAGAGACCCTAAACTAGTCGCTCCATCTTGCATCCTTCTGCTTAGGGAAAGAGATCAAACACACTGTATGACCCATTCACATGAAGTTCAAAGACAGCCTGACCAGTGTGTGGGAACAGAAATGCATCTGTAACTGCCTCAGTGGGACCAGGGATCCCCCAGAAAGAGGGCAAAGAGGACTTCCACAAGAGATGAGAGTCTCAGTCAGAGTTCTCCCTGCAAGAAGACACTCAGGAGAGTCAATTTAGAAAAAGAGTTGCTTTGGATTATGGTTTCATAGATCTTGACCTGGTGGTGCAAGCCATCTAAAATGGCGTGGGGCTGGTGCTGACCAAACACACATGGCAACACCCGCTGCTTGGGGAAAAGTTTTCCTTATGGAAAAGTACAAGGTTGGGGAGTGGCTGGCGGTGGTGGTGGTGGAGAGTGCCTATCTAGCTAGTATGCTCAAGGCCAAGAGTTCAGTTTTTAAAGTCCCAGAGAGGGTGTAGCTGGTCAAAGTGCTGGCCTGGAAAGCCTGATGACCCGAATTCTAGCCCTCAGTCTTGTAGAAAGAGAGAGCTGACTCCACACTGCTGTCCTTGATCTCCACAGGAAGTCGAGAGAGGAAGCAAGGTGTGGTGGAATGATGATGCTGGGCAGTGGTTGGGGAGTAAAGGGAATCTGAGTAGAGGCTAAAGAAAGAGTCAAGAGGGGACAGAGGGAGTGCAAGGGCACACTGCTGGGTACATTTGGGTAAGGAGAGACAGCTGGAAAGGAGGATGCCGTGGGTTTATAGGACTGTCACCATATCAGAGCAGGTAATGGGGAGCCGCTGGAGGGTCTAGGGAGACAGAAGAATGAGATGAAAAAGAACAAGAAAGGTGAGGTGGAGACCGTGGAAGGTGGAGACCAAGGAGGATTCATAATTTTATAATGGTACATGCTGTAATCCCAGCACTTGGGAGGTGGAGTCATTAGCTGCATAGTGGATCTGAGCCAGTCAGGGGTTGAAGGAGACCCTGTCTCAAAAAAAAAAAAAAAAAAAAAAAACTAAAATGGAAAAGAAACAGAGCTGTGGAATGCGCAGAGGGGAAATGTGGTGGCTCAGGGGATTAGGCATTTTTCATTCCCTGTGGCCCCTTCAGCACTTCACATCACCAGGGACCTCCAGCCTCACCTCCACCGCTATCATGTAGAGTCAATCAGAAAGTTGTCAGTAAAAGAAAGCACAATCAAGGAGAAGCTGAACCAGGGTTCCTGAGCCAGAACACCCTGGGACCCTGCCCAGGCTAGCTGTGTCTGTGACTTCCTGTTGGTTTAAACTGTTAATTTGATAGGATCTAGAGTCACCTAGGAGACAAGCCTCCCCAGGAGGCCTCTGAACTTCTCTAGATGAGGTTAACTGAGGTGGGAAGAGTCACTTGGCTGTGGGTGGCACCATTAAGTGGGCTGGTATCACAGAAGAATAAAAAGGAGGAAAGAAGGAGAGCCAGCAGGCATTCACCTTTCTCTGCTCCCTGACTGTGGATACAATGTGACCAGCTGCCTCAGGCTGTTGCTGCCCTGGCTGGAACTGTGAGCCAAAATAAACCCTTTCTTCCTTAAATTGATTTTATCTGGGTCCTTCCTCATGACAACAGGAAAAGTAACAACACTGACTTTGAAGTCCTTTCCCTGTCTGAGAAATTAAGACACTGTAGCAAGAATGGCATCTCCCACACCACAGTCCTATAAGGCCAGTGTTTTGCACATTTTCTTTTATAGAGCTTTAAGCTTTCTTTTCCTTTTTAAGATTTGTTTAGTTTTATTTTTATGTATATAAGCATTTGCTTGTTTGTATAGCAGTGCACCACCTGTGTGCAGTGCCCAAGGAGGCCAGGAGAGGGCATCAGATACCCTGAAACTATTTTTACAGATGGTTGCGAGCCCCAAGATGGGTGCAGGGGACTAGAACTAAGAACCTCTGGAAGAGCAGCCAGTGTTCTTAACCACTGTGCCATCTGTCCAGCCTGCAGTGTTTCCTTCTATACATGTACCTGTGATACCCTCTACTCCTGAATCCTGCTCAGGAGAGTCTAACAATGGTAAGTACTGAGCAAACTAAACAATTACAATGACATGCTGGGCTATGACAGTGAAGTTGTCCTCATTACAAAGCCACACTTTCACTCTCAGGCAGCCACCCTGGCTCTCCTGGCACATCTGAACACAAGTACTGTGACAAGGGACAGTCCATCGACTAGCAGAACTCATCACAGAGGGTGGGGGTGGGAAGGTAGGAGGGTGGAGGGGTGGGAGCACAGCTGCTGCTTCAGAAGTTTCCTGGAGGTGGAATGTGTCAAAGGCAGAACAATGTGTGGTCAGAGGCAATGCTGGGTCCCAGCTACAGCAAATGTTCACAGGGTCTGCTGAACAGCCCTGGGTATCTTCAGGAAAGGCTCTAGGGCAAGGTAGCTGAGGTCAGAAGAGTAGGAGAGCTAGGGGCAACTCAGAGCTGCGGTTTCGCCTGGGGAGGCCCTGGCTGAAGTCTCCTTCCTGCCTCGCCTGTGTCCCTAAAGGAGGTTCTCCTTCTGAAGTCATCTGGGCTCTGACTCAGGCAAAGACTGGGGGTTATAAGAATCCTCCAGAATCTTCTTCCATAGGCACTGTGCAGATTTCAAATAAGGCCTAAACCTGAATCTTCTTGAAAAACAAAAACCAATTTAGGGGCTGGGAATATGGATCAGTTGGTAGAGTGCTTGCCTAGCATCCAGGAGGTTCTAGGTTCGATCCCCAGCACTGCATAAGCCAGGTGTGATGGTGCACACCTGTAACCCAGCACTTGGGAGGTGGAGGCAGGAGGATCAGAAGGTAAAAGTCATCCTTGGCTGTCAAGTGAGTTCCAGGTCAGTATTGTTTCAAAAGCCAAAACTAAACAGCACACCCGAGCAGGTATACTTGGGGCTGCTCGGAAGGCTAGAACCTAGATTATTGCATTATTATTTTTAAAATATTCTTTTTTTTCCCCAAGGCAGAGTTTCTCTATGTACCCGTGGCTGTCCTGGAACTCAATCTTTACACAAGGCTGACCTCAAACTCAGAGATCCGCCTGCCTCTGCCTCTTGAGTGCTGAGATTAAAGGCACATGCCACCAAACCAGGAAAGATTTCTTATTTTAAATCTGCACAATACCTTCAGAAGATGATTCTGGAAGATTCTTATAACCACCAGTCTTTGTGTGAGGTTGGTTGGCTTCTGTGCTCGGGTAGGTACTTCTCAAAAACTCCAGAAGAGCAAACTACGCTGGGGCTGGGGTGCAGCTCAGAGAACACTGGCCTTGCATGTTCGCTCAGTGTGCTCTGGGCCTGAGGGACCCAAGTTAAGCTTTGATCACAAGAGGACATTTAAGCCTAAAGAGGAGCTGGAAGAAGGCAAGAGAGAGCAGGCCCTGTGTGACTCTGGAATGCCAGGCCTCACCCCGGTCAGCATGTGCTGACCGGGTGACGAGGTCTGAATGGGGAAACAGCCCTGGGTCCCCACGTCAGCCACAAATTCTTGATCCCAGGCACTGTCCCTTTTCCTGAGTCAGGGGTCAGGGAGCCAGAATCCCACCCCTGCTTGTGTGAGCCTCTCCCAGGTGTCACAGACTTCACTCCTTCTTGGTGAGGCTGCAGGCAACAGCTCCTGCGCTTTGGCCTTTGTGAGGATCTGATTGGAAAGCAGAGAAAGGAAGATGCTGCCGCGCTCAGCCAGAAGCCACAGCGCTCTGCAGCAGCAGCAGCCCTTTCCTTCCCTGCCTGCCTGCCCTGGCCTACACTCATTTCCCAGGTTCTAACCTTCCAAGCAGCCCCAGGTGTACCTGCTCAGGAGTGCTGTTTGGTTTTGTTTTTTGAAACAATACTGACCTGGAACGCACTTGACAGCCAAGGATGACTTTTACCTTCTGATCCTCCTGCCTCCACCTCCCAAGTGCTGGGTTACAGGTGTGCAACACCACACCTGGCTTATGCACTGCTGGGGATCGAACCTAGGACCTCCTGGATGTTAGGCAAGCACTCTACCAACTGATCTACTTCCTCAGCCTCTAAATTAGTTTTTGTTTTTAAAGGTTTTTTTAAAAATTTTTATTTATCTATCCATCTATTTATTGTTTTTATTTTTATTTGTTTTTTGTTTATTTGTTTATTTTTTGACTTTTCGAGACAGGGTTTCTCAGTAGCTATGGAGCCAATCCTGGAACTCACTCTGTAGACCAGCTAGCCTCAAATTTACAGAAATTTCCCTGCCTCTGCCTCCTAAGTGCTGGAATTAAAAGTATTGCCACCACCCCCCCCACACACACACGCTATTTTTGGTTTTTTGAGACAGGGTCTCTCTATGTAATCCTGACTATCATGGAACTCACTATGTAGACCAAGCTGGTCTTGAACTCACAAAGATCTACCTGTCTCTGCCTCCCAAGTGCTAGAATTAAAGACGTGTACCACCACATCTGGTCTTAAAGATTTACTGTTGTGTTTTATTTGTGAGTGTGTGAGGGTGCCTACAGGGTGTCGGATCTCCTGGGCCTAGGGTTACAGATGTTATGAACTGCCCAGTGTGGGTGTTGGGAACTCAACTCAGGTCTTTGAAAGCAGTACTCTTAACCATTGAGCCATCTCCCACAGCCATGCCCCCAATAGTTATTTGTAAATTTTAGTTTTTCACAGCATTTTGAGATGCTGGGGCTGTAGTTCAGCGGGTAGAGTACTTGACTAGGAAGCTTGTAATTCTTGGCTGGATCCCCATCACTGCATGAACTGGGCATAGCAGTGCACACCTCTAGCCCCCACACTGGGGAGGTAGAGGCAGAAGGCTTAGAAGTTCAGTCATCCTTGGCTACATAGGCAGCTGGAGGCCATCCTGGGCGACAGGAAACCCTTCCTCCCTGAAACAAGGAGGAAATATGGACGCAGGCCTGACACAGAAGATGGCCAGATGATGATACAGGGGAATGCCACACAAAGGTGGAGGCAGGGGAGAGACAGATGAGGACCAAGAAGTTTTGGGAATGATGGAGACCCATACGAACCCGAACCAGGACAATCAAGGGCAGTGTCTTGGGCCTGCAGGCCTCCAGAATGACAGAACAGATCCACTGAGGTGACAGCAGCCTTGGAACTGCAGGGCCTCGAAGATTCTCTCCACTGAACTTCTTTTCCAGGTACACTTTTACAACACTGGTACACATTTTGTTAAAAAGTAAAATTCTCATAAAAAACAAGGGCCATGGTAAGCCAGCAATCCGGCTGGATTCACTCTCTGGGCACAGCTTTGTAAGAAAAGGAGACGGGGGCTAGGGATGTTTATTTAGCATTGTGAAAAGAGATCCTGTGTGCAATAGAAAAATAAAAAATAATAATAAAGCCACAAAATGGAATGAAAAGATTATTGACAGGTGGCAAAGTGTGTCGACCCGTGAGCACCTAACTAGAGTAGTTTCTAATTGAATAGAGAATCCCCCCCTTACTAGTTAGAATTAACCCTAGTGATTGGCGCTTTCGTGGGTGAGCATTGTCTCTCTGCCTCCTTTGTTATTACATCTCGGGAAATTCAGACCCAGAAAGGCTGGGCGAGATCTGTCCTCTGTCACACAGCACAAGTAGAACAGTTCTTAGGTGTCTTCCTTGTGCATTGGTGACTGGGCGCACAGAAGGCCAAACTGACAAATTGCCTTGCGTGTACTCGCCAGTGATGGTGGCGGCTGGGTGGACTGTAGAAAGGTGGTATATCTGCAACGCCTGGTACCTGGGTACATGTTGTCTCAGGTAGAAGACCAGAGCCTAAGGAATACCTTGAGATTTTCATCTGTCTTGTCTGACTGGACCACTTGTGAAAAAACTGGTACCTGTACAGAGAACCATCCACACATTGATCACATATCCAGTGATCAGTCAGGGCGTATCCCCCCCGGTCTGTCTGTGCTGTGTTACGGGTGACGTGTGTTCTGTGTCACCGCTGTTTCTCCACTGCTGATGCACAAAGGGCAGTGTGTGGAATAAAGGGGGATATGTGGGATAAAGGCTGGGCTCCCAGCTTTTCAATACACAGGCAGAAAATAATAGGCTTAAAGGCTTCAAATAGCTGGGGATGGAGGCTGGTGGCAAAGAGAGCACCCTTGGCAGAGCTCGCCTAAGGCCCAGGCTCCATTCCCAGCACAGAAAGACCCCAACTAGTTACAAAAAGCATCAAGCTTGGCTGAGGCAGGAGGAGGGGCCTAAGTCACCCTCAGGGCTACTGTCACCAAGACAACATTAGCTCCATCCTTCTAGGACCTAACATTTCCTTTTGTCTCTTCCCCTCTGCTCCTCCTCCCAGTGCCCTCTTCTATTTCTTATTAACCCTGTCTCCTGAATCCCGGGAGTGCTTTGAACTCGCAAAGTAGCCTATGCTGACCTTGAACTTCTGATTCCTTGGCCTCCACCACCACTGGCATCACAGGCATGCTCCTAGGCATCAAACCTCCCATTTTCCCCATTCCACTGTCGCCCCCTGGGGTCTTTGTTCATTCCTGCTAGTTTTGCCATCATTACAAAAATATTCAAGAATGACAGTAATAATTCTGAGCATTGGCCCTGCGTAGACTTGAGCCTTCACAGTGACCTCAGCTAGGGCTTTGTAGTCACCTCCATTCGCAAAGGAGAGTTCAGAGGTATAGCCTGGAGCTGATCTCTTGTCTGAGGTAACAGCTGATAAGGGACAGAGTCTCTCTCAGCCTTACAGCACTTTCTGATTCCGGAGCCCACCCCTGCCCCAGAGCTGGAAACCTCAGGCCAGAGGGTCCTTATCAGCAGTGCTGTGTATCTTAGCTTAAATCACTTACCTCTGTTTCCTTGGGAAAGTGGTGTTGGGGGTGTGCCTGGCGGGTCACCTAATAGTCATGGGATTCTGGGATTATAGCAATGGAAGTTGGCCCCCTCCACCCAGGCTCAGATGATCAGTCCCAGTGGTCTGAGTACCCAATCAGGGAGGCCTTGGAACAGGCCATAAGTGGGCACAAAGAGGAGAGCTGCCTCCACAGCTTTGTTTATTGTCTGGAGGCTAGGAATATTTTGAATTGTTGTGTTTAGGAAGGGAGGGGAAATACCCAAATACAAGAAGGCAGCCTCAGAGAGACTCAAGCAAGAATGTAGAGGAATTAGGGCAGAGGAAGTGGGCCTGCCTGGGTATGTCTGGGCAGTTATGATGTTATAGGGTGCCTAGCACCCGTGGGCCAAAGCTTTTGAGTCCTGATGAGCCATTCACATTATTTGGAGAGCTTGTTTAACAATTACATAAACCAAACACTTAGGAGGCAGGAGGATTGCTGTGGGTTTGAGGTTAGCCTGGGATGCATGAGAGCCTATCTAAATATGTAAAAACATAGTTTCACACTCAATTAAACTAGAATTTCTGGTGAAGAGGAGAAATAGACATCAGTATTTCTTTTTGTTTGTGTTTTTATTTTGTTTGAGACAGGGTCCCTCTATGTAGTCTTGACTATCCTAAATCTTTCTATACATAGGCTGGCCTTGATCCCACCTGTCTCTGCCTCCCAAATGCCACCATGCCTGGCTGGCACCTAGGTTTCTTTTCTGTGGTTCTGAGGATGGAACTCAGGGCAGGACAAAGGGCCAGTGACAATCTGAGAAGCCAGGCAGAAGACGGAGGAGCTGAGATCTAAGGTTGTTACTTAGCCAGGGCCACAGGAGTCACCCTGAGAAGGCCTGAGGGGAAAGTGCCCGGCATCGGAGCAGTGGTATAAAGGCTCTGAAGCAGCAGTGCCAAGAGTCCTGAGTGCCTGGGGAGACCAGTGGGTGTGGGTGTGTGAGTATGTGGGTGTGTGTGTGGGGTTCTGTCTCACAGGCCTCCAGGGGCATGGGAGCACACAGAGAGTGGCTCAAAGTCAGGAGGAGGCCTGAGGGGGTCTGGGAGCCTTTCTTTTTGGATTTTACTGAGGTGTATGTGATCCCTTGGTATCTGCGAGGGAGTAAGTAATTCTGGGGGATACCCCCTCTGCAAATACCAATGTTTTTAAAAGTAATTTAGTAACATTCTTATCATCAGTGTGTGTGTGTGTGTGTGTGTGTGTGTGTGTGTGTGTGTGTGTATCAGAAAAAAACCTTGGAAGATCTTTTTCTCCTTCCTCTTTTATGTGGGTGTCAGAGATGGAACCCAGGTCTTAGGCTTGGTGGCATGCCTTCCCTCTATCTATAAATGTTTGCACCCCTTGTATACAGTGGTGATGAGGTAATGTCAGCACCTTCCCTGAACATGGTAAGTCATCTCTAGATGGGGCTATGGGAGGTCTCCCCTCAGGGCACTTGCCTAGCCCTTGCCAGACCTCGGCTCTAATAGGCATTGCCAGAAAATAATAACTAGAATAACATAATGCACTGTAAATGCTATGTTAACAGTTTTTCTGCTGCATGTTTCAGGGAATGATAACAAGGAAAATTTCTGAATATGTTCAATATAAATACAGTTTTTCCTTTTTTTTTTTCCTAAGGTGTGAAGGTGTCAGATCCCCTGCAACTGGATCTTCAGACAGTTGTGAGCTTCCATGTGGGTGCTGGGAATTGAACCTGGGTCCTCTGGAAGAGCAGTCAGTGTTCTTAACCACTGAGCCATCTCTCCAGCCCCGACCTTATTTTTTTTCTTTTTAAATTATAGATAAAGTCTAAAGTAGCCCAGACTGGCCTAGAACTCTTCCCTGTAACCAAGGATGACCTTGAACTTATGACTCTCCAACCTCCTAGGTGCAGAGATTCTAGGCTGGTGCCACCAAGCCTAGCATATATAGCACTGGGGACTGAAGCCAAGGCTTTGTGACTTCTAGAAAAATGCTATACCTACTGAGCTACATCCCCAGCTTAAGGCAGTCCTGTTTTCTTTGCTTAACATTTGCTTTTAAAGATTTTTATTTATGTATAAATATGTATGTCTGTGGGTGGGTATGTGCTGGTGCTGCAGGAGGAGAGAAGAGGGCACCAGGTCCCCTGGAGACAGAGCTGCCGACTCTGCCAGTCGCTTGGGAACTGAACTGGGGTTCTTAGCAAGAGCAGTATTCTCTCCTAACCGCTGAGCTGTTTCTTCAGCCCCTTGGCTTAGGATTTTGATCCATAACTGGATGGGAGGAAGAATGGGGTGGGGGTGTGGACTGCCCACTGAAAAAGCGTTCAGATGTGCTCATCTTGCACGCGTGTGGCCTCCTCAGGACAGGCTACTGAGTCCCAGGGTACTCTGGTCCCAATGTTTTGCCACTCCCCTCCCCTCCCCTCAGGCAGCCCTTGCTCTCAGATCCCAGTCTGATTTTCCATATAAATGAAACCACAGGGAGTCTGGCTTCTCTCACCCAGGGTGTTCTGAGCTCCCTCTTGGTTCTGTGCATCCCAGGAGTCCTTTGGCTAGAGCAGCAATCATTGGGCTTCTATTTTCCTGTTGATACAACCAGGCTGTTTCCATTTTTAGCTGCCATGAATTGAGCGGCCATTCACATTCTTGCACAAGGGGGTAGGATTCTGAGTCTCAGTACTTAGGCGTGGGGTTGTTCACTCACAGGCCAAGAGTTCAGCCTTACTAGAAATTTCTAACCTTATCTAAAACTGCCAAGCTGTTTTCCAAGGTGGTGGTGCCCTCCTACGCTCTCAGCGGGAGTGGAGGTGGGCTAGGGGTGGGAGAAGCCCTGGAAGAAGTTGGCCCCTGCAGTCACTCCCAGGGACCTAACACAGCCATGCAGCACTGTGTACTTGCTTGCAGGTCCCTGGTCCTTTGCAGTATGCCTCTCAACGATACCTTTCCTCTCTGGCTCTGGGGCAGTCTGCTCCCTCAGAGAGAGGAGGAAGTGGGGCTCAGGGACTTACCTCCCCAAGACCACATCCGGCAATGGTTTCCCATGCTCCTTTGTGCTGGCTGCATGTTGGGCACTACTAGGGAGCCTGCCTCCTCGGTACTTCCTGCTTGGAGCTCCAGCTTTGGCTGAGTCCCAGGCTGCAGGAGGCCAATGGGCAACATGCTTTGGGTAGGGAAGAAACAGTACGAACGAAGGCTCAGAAGAGGGAAGGCCCCAGGGACGGGGGCATATGGGTAAGAGTACTTTCACATGCCCCGTGGTGAAGGGTGCCAGAGACCCTGCTCAGTGCTTTCCATGAACCATCTCCACTGGACCCTCACAGCAGTGCTGGAGGAACTGGTGTTTTATTTAGTTTGGCTGTACAGATCAGAACAGTGAGGCACAGAGAGGTCTATGCTTCACTGTAGGTGGCACAGCGTATGGTGGGCTCTGGGGTTTGCAAGCAGGTAAGAGGAAGGCAGGTAGGCAGAACACAGGTTCCTGAGAGGCAGGGTCCTCTCATCAAGTTCTATGGTATGACCACTGGTACTTTGCTGGGCATGTGGACACACTGGAGAGGGGCTGCCTAGGAGAAAGTGATATTGCTGGGAAAAAAATCGCTGGCCTCTTAATGGCCCTGTTTGTCTCTTCGTGGCTTTCATGGGGGATGGTGCTCTGAGTCCTGTGAGGCTGGCCAAGATGATCCTCGATCCTCTGCAGAGCTGGTGCCAAGTGGCCTTCCTGAGCTGGCCAGATGGCCCAGCATGTGCTGTGCCGCCCTCAGCATTGCCACTACTCTTGATGACCTGACGGATAGGACAGGAGTTCCTCTGGCAGGGTCAGGAGGTTTCATTCAAAGTCCTGGATCGATTTGATGTCACTATTGAGAGCTTCTGAGTAATGTGCTCCCAGTGGCTTCTTACAAACTGTGTTCACTGCTGTGAATAACAGCCGCAGACCAAAAGCCCAAACCCTGGCCATCACCCTGCGCATGTCCCCAGGAGCTCTGCCCGAACATCGATTTTTCATTCCTGAAATGAGTTGGTCCCATTGGAATGTCAGCCAATATTTGGCTCATAGAAGGAACTTCTGCCTGGCTTTCCTTGAAGCACCTCATAAGCGCCAGTGTTTTTGGTGCCTTGGGTGGCCAATAGCTCTTTCTGAATCTTGCAGTTCCTACTTCTGGCCTGGGTCTGGGTCCCAGCTCAGTCTCCTGGAGATATTTGCAAGCTGGGGAGTAACTGTGATATTCTGGGGGGTTCATGTCTAATATGTGAGCATGCCAAGGAAGCCTTCAGTGCTTGATAGTTTTAGACAGGTAGGTGATGGGCCAGCAGGGGGCCCATTCTAACAATTTTCAAGAGAATCCAAATTTTCTTTTTAAAGCTTTTTTTTCACATTCATTCATTCAATGTGTGTGTGTGTGTGTCACAATGTGTATAGAGGTCAGAGGACAACTTGTATGAGTTGGCTCTCTCCTTCTACCATATAGGTTCTGGAGATTCAGGTTGGATCTCGTTTGCAGTAATCACCTTTATCTATTGAGCCAACTTGCTGGTCCTTATGTTTTGCTTTGTTCTTGGAGATAGGATCTTATTAAACTGCAGCCAATGCTCCTGCCTCAGTCTTTTCAGTGCCGGAACTATAGGTTTATTCATTTCTTTTAGATTATTTTTTAATGTGTGTGTGTGTGTGTGTGTGTGTGTGTGTGCGTGCAGGTATGTGCATGCACATAGTGTCCTAAGAGCCCAGAAGAAGTATCTGATCCCCTGGGGGCTGGAGTCAGATATGAGTGATGGGAACTTCTGCAAGAGCAGTTTGAGCTCTGCTGATCTATCTTTCTGCCCCTGCATTTATTTTATTTTATTTTTAAATTGTTTGATACACGGTCTCTTGTAGCCAAAGCTGTACTTAAACTCCTGATCCTCTGCCTCCTATATGCTGGAATTATAAGTGTGTACCATTGTGTCTGGACAAATTATTTGAGACAGGGTCTTACTATGTAGTTCTGGCTGGCCTGAAATTCACAGAGATTCACCTTCCTCTGCCCTCTGAGTGCTGGGCTTAAAGGTGTGTGGCACCATGCCTGGATTGAAATATTATTATTATATTTGTTTTTTGAGACAGAGTTTCTCTGCATTGCCCTGGCTGTCCTGGAACTTGCTCTGTAGACCAGTCTAGCCTCAAGCTCAGAGATCCACCTGCCTCTACCTCCTAAGTGCTGGGATTCAAGGAATGTACCACCAACCCACAGTCTGAAATTGTTTTAAAGAGTCACAGTGTTCCTATATTGTCAGACCAGCTCCAAACTCCTGGGCCCAGCAGTCCTGTTCAAACATCTGAACAGCTGGGGAGACAGGTGTTTGTATATGCAAAATCACCTCAATTTTGATTCGTGGCAATAAACTCAAAACACGATGGATGAAGCCCAGTGCAGGGAAAGCCTTTGGAGCTGCATTCAGCACAGCCTGCCCCATTTGAGACTTCCGACTCCTCCGACAGTCCATGCCTCTTACATGCTGAGCTCATGCTTCATGCCTGACTGACCTGCTGCACCCACAACCTGGGGCTGGCTTCTCCCAAAGCCCCCCCTGGAAACAAACAGACAGACTACGTTTAGATTCCAGCTCTGTGATTCACTGGCCAAGCATCCCCAGGCCAGTTATTTTCCTTGTGGCTCAGTTTTTCCTTCTGCAAAGTGGGAGAAATAGTAGTGCCGAGCTAGCTCACAGAGATGCTCTGGCGAGGGGCAGGTTGAACCTGTTTACACGAAGTGAATTCTGCCGGCCATGAAAGTGCTACAGAAAGGAAGCTAAACAAAATAAATATAGCAAGTGTGGTGACCCAAGTGGCATTCAGCTGTGACCCCAGCTACCCGAGGGCTCTGCGGTAGGGTTGCCTTGAGTTCAGCAGTTTGGGGTCAGGCTAGGCAATGTAGTGGTAATCCCATCTCAAAACGTAATAAATCAATAAATATGAGCACTTTCTGTGCACCATGCCTGTGAAGTCTTGTGCACTTGATGGAGTCAAGGACCAGATCTCACGCTTACAGAGCTGACATCACAGAGGGGAAAGGTGGATGGGTACCTGAGCCGCTTCCCTACCATACTTCACTGTGGACCATTGTGAGGTTCAGGCTTCCTCAAGAGACTTTCCAGTTGCCTCCCCGTGCCTGCTCTGCCACTGTGCCCTCCATTGTCCCGGCTGTCTGCATAGTCCTGTGATGCCACCTGAAGGCCTTCGCAGCCTTGCATTCCTTGCTTCCTCTGCTCCCCCACCCCCACCCCAGGTCCCTCTGCCTGTCCTCCAACGTCCCGGGCTTCCGCAATGTGCTCTGGGTTCAAACTTCAGCCACTTCCTTACTCTCTAACCTGCCCCTTGGCCTCAGCCCTTTGTGCTGTGGGTAGTGATGTGTGAGTCTGGAAAATTGTGGATTTTTGTTTGTTTAAGACAAGGTTTCTCTGTGTAGCTTTGACTGTCCTGGAACTGGCTCTGTAGACCAGGCTGGCCTCAAACTCAGAGATCTGCCTGCCTCTGCCTCCCGAATACTGGAATTAAAGGTGTGTGTCAACACTACCCATCTAATTTTTTTTTCCTAAATTCAGGGTTTTACTATGCAGTCCAGGCTCACCTTGAACTCCTGGCGCTCCCAAGTGCTGAGGTTATAGACGTGTGCCATCATGCCTACTGCCTGGAGTCCCTTCTCTCTCCTCTAGCCTCAGTTTTCCCACTATATAGTGTATACATTCAGAAGAGCTGTGCTCCTGGACTACAGAAAGGAGGGACCTCCGTGGAGACTGGCTGGAGGTGGTCTTGGGGGCACCTGGTGGGAAGACAAACGAGCCCAGTGGCAGGGGAACCGAATGAGGCCCGCTAGAGAAGAAATGCCCCCTCTGTTATTTTGCTTCTTGATATCTTGTGCCAGCCTAGGACAATGGGCTCAGGCTGGTCAGGTCAGGCCTTATTCTCAGTTTAAGAGGCAAAAGGCGGCGAGGCGTGCTACATTAACAGCCAGGGTGCTACATTAACAGCTACTTGTGTGCAGACAGAGTGGAGAGGAAAGAAAAGGAAGTGGGCACTCAGAGAGGGGAAGACCTTACTGAAGGTCACACAGCGCCACCTCAGGCTCAGCCAGGCTGTGGGTGTGTACAATCAGAGAGAGGACCTGCTCATTCAAATAAGGGCAAGAATAATGGCACACTCCCCATCTCCATTTAAAAATAGTCACATTTGCTGACACTCGTTTGGCACTTCATAGGTGCCTGGTGCCCTGTTCGGGCTCTGTTAACCTTGGAGCCTCCCAGCAGCCAAAAGTGATGAGTTCCACTATTTTTATTTCCGTTTTACAGATGAGGAAACCAAGACACAGAAATCTGAGGAACTTGCCTGAGGTCACACAGCCCACGATGAAGCCAGGACAGCCTCATGTGGGCTGGGGGACTTGGCTCCAGTGATCATTTCCACAGCAGCTCAGCTAGGCTCGCAGAGCAGCGTACTGGCCAGGAGGTCATAGCGGAGGAAGAAGGGATTCTGGCACAGACCTAGCAGCTGCAGCAGCCCCAGGCCTCATCCCCAGAGCTAGGTGGGTGTGCTAGAAAACGTTGTGATGTGCTAGTGGCTATCAGGACATGAGATGAGCCAGGGGTCTAGGTCTCTAGTTCCTCATCGCCCGAAAGAGAGGTCTGAGCAGTGCCATTTGCCACCAGCGTTTCGATAGAGCATGAGGATGGGTGCGCGCGCTCGACGAGGCGAGCCCGGGCTCTTTGTGTGTCCGAGCTCGTGCGCGCGTGCGTACATGCATGCGTGTGTGTGTGTGTGTGTGTGTGTGTGTGTGTGTGTGTCCCGCATGTGGGCGTGACCGAGAGTCCAGACCCCGCCCCAGGCCCCGCCCCAGGCCCGGCCAAGCTGGTATTTTTCCACCCAGCAGGATGGGTGATGCGGAGAGCTGCCTGTTCAGACAACAGACACGCGAGGTCAGGGAGAAGCCGCTTATAAATTACCGCTTCCTCCGCGCCGCCGCCAGCGTCGTGCTCCGGGACCTGGCTGCAGTCGAGCTCCCGTGCCCAGCCGCCAACGCCGCGATCGCCGCCAGCCCCGCCAGTCCCGCCAATCCCGGGCCATCCGCCGCGGCCGCGGGCTTAGCAACCCAGGTACCCAGGGCGTGCGGGCCGCGACTGCAGCCCCCTCCCCGAGCTGCACTCCACCACCTCCCCGCGTCCCTTGCAGGTTTGGCCTCCCCGCGCTCCGCCATCCTCTTTCCTACCGAGGGAGTGACCGAGGGTCTCCTGCTTAGCCCCGCAGCCGAGGGAGTTATTGTTTCCCTGGCGAAGGGGCTGGGGCTGTTGGTGCGGCGGCAGGTGTGTGCGTGTGTGTGTGTTTGTGTGTGTGCGCGCGTGTGTGTGTTTCACGGGGTGTCTCCTTGTCCCTGTTTCTGAGGGTGGCTGTTTCTGCAGTCCAGGCAGCCGTGCACATGTGCGCCCCAGGGTGTGTGATGGGCTGTGTCCTGGGCTGTTACACCTGCGTGTAGTGTAGCCGTGTGTCTCTTGTCTTCTGATGTGCGCTTTCGTGTGTTGCTATATATGTCTTGCCTCTGTGAACCTGTAGGTGTGGTTGTGTCTTCTGTCTCGGGAACCCTGGTCGTAGGCACGTGTGTGTCCCTGAATGTAGCCGTATCTCTGGGTCCCTGGTTGTGGACAAGTCTGGTCTTTCGGCAGTACCTGAGAGGGCATCCCTTGTGCCCAGTGGGCCCAGTGGTCATCTTTAGATCTCCGTGGTATTTAGGAGAGGTGAGAGGCTCCAGGTGCTGCCTGGGTGTGGCATGCAGGTAGCAGTGACAGCCTCCCCCAGGCTTAAGTAGCAGGACAGAAGCCCGGAGGGTCAGCCAGGAGCAATGGCCAGTGGATCAGCTGGACAGATCTCCCTCCACACTTCACCCCTTCCCTTTGTAGGTTCCTCTTTTGGGTGGGAGGGTTCTGGTTCGCTTCCACTGGGGAAGCCACACAAGGAGACAGTCTCAGGAACAGGTCCTACAGCCCCAAAGCCTCAGCCTAGACTAGCCTGGCCGCAAAGGAGGCGTGTGCTAGGCAGGGCCATGGACCTGGCTATTTTGGTCACTGCCAGGCCTCTGCCAGATCCCTGCCTCCCCCAGGACCAGCCCCAAAGGCTTGGGAGACAGCCTGGGCCCCCGTTTCCTGCCTGGGAAAATAAATCATCTCAGAGACTGGCCAGGCGCTTGACCCAGAGGGTCTTCGGACTGCGGTTTGGTAGCACGTGGCTCCATTTGGATGTCAGTAAATTGGCCTCTGATTTGGCACAGCTGGATTTTAAGTAAATGTCATGGAGATCTTTTTTAAATAATTTTTTTTTTGGCTGGTAGGGAGGGGATCTCACCCAGAGCCTCTAAGCCAGAAGGAGTTTATTTTTATGAGAGAGCGGTGAGCGCTTAGCAACCGCCTGCCTGCCTCCCTCTCTATCAGGGAGTCATCGGGGAATGGGGGGTGAAGGAGAAGTGTTTTAACAAGATGATGGTGGGTGGCTGGAGGGGGTCCTAGGCATCAGCCGAGAGCCCACAATAGGGTAGTATTGGCAGATTGTTAGAGGCTATCTTAGATTTTGGCTCAGCCATCCAGTTAACCTTGGGCAATGTTTTTTTTTTTGTCCTTAGTTTCTTCACCTGTGAAATGGGTGGGGTATACTACCCATTGGGTACGTCCCTATCTAAGAGCCAACACTTGTCCCCAGACAGAGTGTGTCCTTAGGTAGTTCTCTTAGGTTGGACTTGGCTGTCCAGGCGACAAGGACGCTAAGGCCAGCCTCGCCTTGTCCTTGAGGGGATTGAGGGAGATGAGGCTGAATAAGCTTGCGGTAAGCTGTAAAGCTGGGCTCCACTCTAGAGCTCCTGATTAGACTGTGTCACGAGGTCTTGGGTCACTGTGGTGTGTGGCAAGGACCGTGGCGCAGTCCAGAGTGAGCTTTTGTCCCTTGGGAGATACCCTGGCACTTACTGCCTGTAGCTCTGTTGTGGTCAGTCTCCCTGATTTTCTAACCCCTTTGTACCCTGCTGTGGGTCCCATCTGCTTGGAAGAATCGGGAGGCTCAGGTAGTGGGGAAAGAGCCCATTCCACAGATGGGCCAGTTGAGAGCTGTCTAGGAGCCTGCCTTGCTTGAATTGTACAGAATTGGGCTTCCAAAAGGCTCATCATGGCCAGCTATGCCTTTTGGCTTCACAGAGCTTGGGCCACCGGTTTTGTTGGGGACATGAAAATGAAGTTGGGTCTGGAGAAAATGGGACACAAAGGTATTCTGGTCCTTAGAGCTAGAGGGTATTGAGGAGGGGAGAGTCCTTCGTGCCTCATATTCCGTCTTGTTTCCCTGCACCTTTGCGTGGGGCCCTGCTGTCATTTCTGCAGCAGGTGTTGCACCCACCCCCCCAACACACCCAGAGGCAGCCTGGACTCCGGGGACCCTGTTTCTGCCTTGACCTGTCAAAGGTTTAGTTCTCTAAAAGTTTCCAAAGGTCTCGGTGATAAGGTGCCATGAGTCACTGAGCGCATTCCTGGACACAGGAAAGAGCTGTCAATCACAAGAACTCCCTGGAATGCTGCCTAGCCTCAGCCACTGGGGGATCTGGGTGGGAATAGGGGGCTGTCCTGGAACCCCAGGCCGTACTGACTGATCTCCACTTCAGCAGTGGTCATGGGCCAGAGTCAGGCTCTTTGGGACTGCGGTCTGCTTCCTGGTGTTTGTCAACTTACCCCAGCTAAAGAAGGTGTTTGAATGAATGTTGTTGTGGGGAGCAGCTATGGTCCTGGAACTTCCATGTGCTGAAAGAAAACTAGAGTTTATACTTTTATGTTTATTTTATGTGCATTGGTGTTTTGCCTGTGTGTGTGTCTGTGTGAGGGTGTCAGATCCCCTGGAACTAATTAGAGTTACAGGCAGGTGTGAAGTGCCATGTGGGTGCTGGGAATTGAACCACGGGTCCTCTGGAAGAGGAGCCAGTGTGCTCTGAGCCATCTCACCAGCCCTGAGAGCTCATTCTTAATGTGTCTCCTTTAGTTGGTTAAGAAACCTTGACTTTGAGGTTAGAATGTTGGCTTTGAGGAGCTAGAAACCTAGAGGGAGTGGCTGCTGCTGCGACCACTGTCATCCATAGGATGCCAGGAAGACTTTGAGTGTGTGACCCAGTGTATGTTTAGTGAGGTAGAGTTGAAGGTGATGTCAGAGTCAATCGATGCTTCCTATGGACAGAGAAGCAGAGTGAGCTGGTCTGGTAGGCAGAGACATAAGAAACCAAGAAGCTAAATAACCAAGCATGTTTGTAGAATATGTCCATAGGATCCCATTTAGAGGGAGGACCAGAGGACATGAATAGATCTGGCCGGAGTCAGGTTGGTTGTGGGCTCTGAGTTACAGGCATAAAGTTATGGGGCTATGGGAGAGAAATAGACCCTGTTCAGTCTGGTGACAGTAGCAGAAGTCAGTCAAACCTGGAGCCTGGGAGAGACCCCTAATGATGATCAAGAAGCTTGGCTGGGCTCCAGAGATCAAGGATGGCTGCCTGCCGGTCTTCCGTCGCTCAGAGTACAAGGCATTTTCTGTACCAATGAATCTGTACCAACCTCAAGCTCTTTCTGTAAACACCAGGTGAGGTCTGGATGCCCTGTTTAACAGGTACCAGGCCATTAACTTGCTGGTTCCCACTTCCCTGGAGCATGCAGATCTGGCATCCTTAGGGAAAGTTATGGGTAGGGCTGGGGGTGGGGGGTGGGGGAGCTGTTCCCTGCCCACCGCTTTGGGTTAGAGGTTTCTTTTGGAAACCTGAGCTGAGGCTGGGCTTAGGGGGATGGGGTCAGGGAGGCAGGAAGAGGATTGTTTTTGTTTTTGAGAGGCAGTTGATCTGGAACTTACTATGTAGCCCAGTCTGGCCTGGAATTTGCCACCATCCTCTGTCCTCAGACTTCCGAGTACTGGGATTACAGGTATGAGCTACTGTGCCTAACTCTATCCTGTGATTTTTTTAAATTTTTTTTTATTGATTTTTATTGAGCTCTACATTTTTCTCTGCTCCCCTCCCTGCCTCTCTATTCCCCTTCAACCCTCTCCCAAGGTCCCCATGCTCCCAATTTACTCAGGAGATCTTGTCTTTTGCTACTCCCTGCCCTGTGATTTTTAAAAAGCATTAGGACTGGGAAGTGGTGGTACATGCCTTTGATCCCAGCACTCAGAGGCAGAGGTAGGTGAATCGTTGAGTTCGAGGCTAGCCTGATCTACAAAGTGAAGGACAGTCAAGACTATACAAAGAAAACCTGTCTCGAACACCCCTCTCCCAACCCCGCAACACAAAGACAAACAGCATCTGGGGCCTGAGATATGGCTCAGCAGGTAAAATCATTTTCCAGGCAAACCTGAAAATGAGTTAAATCACCAAGTTCTGTGGTGGAAAGAGAGAATGCCACAAAGATGTCCTTTAACCTCCACATGAGACCCTGGCATGCCACATAAGGTACACACAATAATAATAAATAACTTTTTTATTGTTTTTTGGTTTTTTGAGACAGGGTTTCTCTGTAGCTTTGGAGCCTGTCCTGGAACTAGCTCTTGTAGACCAGGCTGGCCTCGAACTCACAGAGATCCGCCTGCCTCTGCCTCTGCCTCCCGAGTGCTGGGATTAAAGGTGTGCACCACCACCCGGCAACATTTTTTTTTTTTAAGTAAAAAGATGGTTTAAAGATCCAGAACTATCGGTCAGTGTGTGCTTAACCTCAGGCTCCAAGTTTGGACTCTGGTACCTCCTTCCCCCGATTAAATTAAATTAAAATTTAATCAGTATAATGTATTGAAAATGCAGAGATGCTTTGTAGTTCAATGGATTTAGATATCAGTGTAACAGTTCCCTCCAGATCAAGATAAATATTCCTTATGTTTGCATACATGTTTGTGAATGAACTTAATGTGTGTTGGTGCATGTGTGCTGGTGGAGGCTAGAGGTCAACATTACATGCCTTCTCAGTCGCTCTCTACCTTTTGTGCATGTGCATGTGTGTGTGTTCACGTGTGCACATGTGTGTAGAGGCCAGGGTTCAGCATCATCAGGTCCCTTCCCCCATCGCTCTCCATGTTATTTTTTGAGACAGGTTCTCGTACTGAACCTGGAGCTAGGAGGGTGACCAACAAACTCCACCTTGCCGTCTTTGTTCCCCTCCAGTGCTGGGTTTGCATGAGTGCATGGCCACATCTGCCTTTTTATGTGGGTGCTGGGGACCTGAACTCAGGCTACCGTGCTTGCTCAGCCAGCTGTCTTCCCTGCATCTCTCTAGCTCTTTCCACTCCTTGCTTTTTTGTTTGCCTGAGGTTGGAACCAGGACCTCACACTTGTGAGGCAGACACTGTAGCACTGAGCCACATCTCCAGCTCTCTCCGCCCCTTTCCATAGCACTTTTAGATGTCTGTCACTGCCTTGTATCAGTGGATTTGTGCCAGGCGTGATGAATCACTCTTGTAATCCCAGCACCGTATGTATGTATGTATTATGTATGGCTAACTGTAGCCCAGACATATTAAATGAAAGATTTTAGAAATGAGCAGTTCATGAGTTGTTGAATACATTTTATGACAGTATAAGGTTATTATTCTATTTTGAGTTATTGCTCTGAGTGACTAATTTATAAATTAAATTGTATCTTAGTTATGTGTAAGGGCAGATGCTGTATAAACTGGAGGTCATGTGCCCTGTGGGCAAGAGGCTTGGAAACCATACTACAGCCTATCTGTCTGTCTTACAGTTACTTTGTTTGTAGATGTGGGACTGTGAGAGACTTCCTGTGGGCATTCTGTGGAAGCTTTTTTATGGACATGCCATTTTATATACACAGAAATGAGAAACTGCCAAATGATTCACTTTTAAGTTAGAAATCATATACCTCAAGCAATACAATACAGAACCATTACAAGCTAAAATAGATTCCCTTCAGATCATTACAAAAGATCCATATATAAGGTTGGATTGAGGGTATAAGCTGTGAAGTATGTGCAGTCCTGGTTCCACCCCCGACACTACAAAATGAGTCAATAGAGACCTTAAGGCTATCTATTGCCCTTACATGCAGCTTTAGCTGTGTGGTACCTGAAAGTCTGTAGGAACGCAGTCTGCTTTTTATCACTTTCTGGGTCCGTTTTCATTTCCTTGTTGGCGTAAGGATTTGCTCAGGGGGCCAGCCAGCCAGTCAGCTAGCCAGCTGTGGTTTGGTTTTGTTTTTAGCAAAAACAGCATCATACTGTTCCAGGTTCTGCCACTTGGTCTGTACAAAACAATGGCCCATTATGACCTGCCACCCAGCAGAATGCCCTGCAGAACACCTTGCAGAACACATCACAGAACATACAAGCCCACCAGCCCACTGTGAACATCCTTGGCTTGTGACCCACTGACCTCTTCTGTCCTAGCTGATTACCCAGACTACAGCTCAGTGAGGGAGTCATCCCACCCAGTGACTTCCAACTTGCCCTAAAGGTGAACAGCAGCCTGAGGCCTCTCCACTGATACAGGATCTCACCCATTCAATCCTCCTGCCTCAGCTTCGCAGGTGGCTGAAACTGCAGGTGTGTGTCCCACTGGTTGCACTGCAGATGCTTGTTGAACTGCTGTATGTCAGGCACTATCCCAGGGGTAGGAAGGTCAGCAATGAATAAACCAGTCTCTGGTGTTGGGCGGCTCTCAGTCTCTCCCAAGGGTGAGAGCAGCACCGGGAGGGGGAGAAGATGAGTATCTGGAGGTTAATGTACAATCCCAGGCCTTTTATGCTGAGGGCAGGTGCTTCTGAACAGGTCGCAGGTGTGCGGAAGAGTGGTCCATTGACTGTGGAGCTGAGGTACTACTGTGAACTTTGTTTGGGATCTTCCAGCTAACCTGCCCCTCCCACACACCTCAGGGACTAGGAGCTCTGGTGAGGTCTGGGTGAAGTGAAGTGGGAGAGATCCAACCTTCAAACCACCTATTGTTCAGTTTCCCTTGCCCCTGCTGCACCCACCATTCTGATTATATAAAACTCCCCTTCTGGGAGGTAGATTAAGGACACTGGCAAGATCTTGTGCAACTGACTTTTCTGGGGATGGAACCCAGGAAGGGTTTCCACAGATAGACAGGTGCTGTACCACTGAGCCACAACCCCAGCCCCTCACCTCGGTATTTCCATGGTGGTGTTCATAGTCTCAGTTAAAGGGAACAGGGTGTGAAGGAAGAATCCCAAGGGCAAGCTGCTTAAGAGATACCCGTAATCCAGGACCCAGCTCTCGGAAAGCTTGGAGAAGAGCCTGGAGCCTGGCACTGAGGAGCGGCTCTGGGCTCTGGTCAGGCCAGGACTGAGATGCATGGGGGGAAGGGCGAGAAGGACGTGATGCCCACACTTGTTGGGCATCCAGTGGACAAGTGGCATCTGTTAACTGAGCCTACCCATGTTCCAGGCTGGTCTATTCACCTTGTCCCCTTACCATCCCCCCTGAGCCTCAGTATTACCATTAAGTGGAGTTTTAGACTAGGTCTCCCAGCTGGGACATTCTGAGTGTCCTGTTTCCATGGCATTGGTAACAGGGTAGATGTGGAATCCGACTGGTTGCCATGTTCCATCAACCCTCTTTCTGAGGAAAGCCCGTTAGCTAAGGTCTCTAGATGCTTGGCAGGAGGTGGAGAAGTGTGGCTGGCCTGTGGATCTGTGCAGTGAAGGGCACTGGAACAGGGCTGTTCTGAGGATTCTGCCCCTGCTGCAGGACTAATCAGCCTCAATGGAAGGCTGGTCATGATCTCAAGGACCTTCATTTCATCACCAGATGGCACCTGCTATCCACAGCCTCCTGACCAGCCACCATGCCTTCTGGGTGCCTCTCTGTACCATCTATGTGGTAATGCTGAGCCAGTCTCCTGCTCAAGGGTCTTCCAGTGGCTCCACCATGCTCTGTAAAATCAGATTCACTCTAAAGAAGAATTTGATGTTAGAATCTTTCCCGGATCTGCCTCACCTGTCCTTGTAGTCTGGGGTTCTCAGCTGAGCCTGGTCCTTTGTTCCCCACCGTTTTCTTCCAGCAAGGTACATCTTGAAGCTTCCTGGTCCATGAAGTGTTCTGTTCCTTGACCCTGGGTGGTGCTTAACATAAAGGAAGCCAAAGATCAAGAGAGTCAAAACGGATTTGAACTTCCCCGCCTCAGCTCTGTTGGACTCTAGGCCTGAGTCCTGAGCTTGGACCTCTGTGAGCTTGCCTTATATCTGCCTGCTCGCCAACTGGGGACACACTGAGAGGAGGGGGAGACACTCCAGCATCTAGCAGAGGGGCCTGGCTCACAGAAGTGCACCCCCATCCTGAAATGAGAGCCTATACTTTGAACGTCTATTGGTCCAGGCTTGGACCCACCCATCCACCCGCCTAGCAGGTACTTATTCATCCCAGGCTGTATAGATTTGGCCAGTGAATAGGACAGTCTGAAGTACGCCCTCCTGGGGCTGTCTGTTTGGAGAGAGTGAGAGATGTCCCAACAAAAAAGTTACTCAGGTAAACATCTAAAATCAAAGTCAGGCATTGAGAGTCAGGGCTGGTGTCCTTGGCCTCTGGCTTACTGTGTGATCTGGGTGGATCCTTATCCCTCTCTTGTCCTTGGGTTTGAGGAGACCACTTGGTGGATAATGAGGAAGAGTCACATGGCGTGAGGTACCATGCACTTATCCTCTTGCTGATTTTCCAGATGGCCTGACCCTTGCTCCAAAAGGATGTGCCCCAATCTGGAGACTAGAGTTTCAGGGTGGTGCCAAGCAGCCCTGTGGCAACCGACTTTTAGTAGGGAAGATCTCCTAAAGAACAATGTGGGTTTGCTTAAACTATTAGTGGGAGAATATAGATCAGAACAAACCTTTAAAAGGAGAGAGAGAGAGAGAGAAAAGAAAAGAAAAATCTCACGCCTGCCAGCCCCTTCTAGGTGCTATAGCATCTATTTCTGTCTTTCATTTTTCATGGGTAGAAGGTGGGCTTTTAAAGGTGTCCTGTTGTGAGCCTGAAAAATGTGTCATCTCTTGCCGAATAGTCCCTGGGGTCAGTTTTCAGCCACACCAGGTGTTTTGTGTATTTCTTTTGGAGGGGGGTGATTTTGAGGATGGAGCCCAGAATTGTAGGTAAGGGCTTTATTCCAGCCCTGGGAAGCCTTATAAAACACTGGCATTGTTTCTTTGTAGGACTTTTTTCTTTTCTTCCTGTAACCCATCAGGGCACAGTAGGGAAGGCATGGCATGGTGGACTGTTCCAGGAAGCGGGGGATTGTGTGCTAAACCACAGCTGTGATGTTCCTTTATGGTTCTTCACGTCCCCAAGCCCCACTGGCTGGGAACCTGCCACCCCTCATGACGGTGTTTTGTTGGCTAAAAGAAACTGGGGGAAGCCAGGCTGCTCCTCTAACTCAAGGGCACAGAGTCAGTATGGCCTGGATGAGGGATTGCTGTGAGCTGGGCCTTCTTTGAGAGTACACCCGGTCCTCCAGCCAGGGCAGGGCCCAGGGTACATGTGTGTGGGTCTGTTTTTGTATGGGGCTGAGGGCAGTTAACAGGAGGAACAGGGAACCCACCATGGTCTCCTCACTAGGTGAGGGCCACACCTTCTTAGTGCTAACTCCTACTTTAAGTTCTGGGCCATGGGCTCCAGCCAAAGGATAATTTGCTTCCGTTTAAATATAAAGAGTGTAACCTTCTGCCAGCATCCTCAGAAAGCCCATCCTGCCACTAGGAAAACCACTCTCCTTGTTTATTGAGTCCCAGGCAGTCAGGATAACTACTACCAATTTTCACCTCCTTGAAGACCCAGCCTGGAGCCCCTCTCTTTCTGTTACCAGGGGCCTGGGTGTGGTTCATTGCGGTTCTGCTCAGATTTTGTTTTTAGATGTGATTTCTTATTTATTTATTTATTTAAAGCCCAGGCTGGCCACAAACTCATGACCCTCCAGCTTCAGACTCCTGAATGCTGGGATTACAGGTGTGCACAACCACACTGGGCTCTCACCCTCCAAGTTGGGACTTAGTATCCAGTAGACTTTAAAAGCCTGTGAGGTAGCTGCACAGTGGGCACATCTGTGTTCCAGTTTCTTGGGAGGATGAGGAGAGAGTGTGGCCAGAGCCCAGGAGTTGGGACAACATAGCCAGCCCCAACATAGGGAAACCCAGGCTACAGATCTTTCTTACCCAAAAGCTGAAAAGGAATTAGTTGATAAATTCTATTTCCTTAGTCTTCACATTTTGCATAGGAAAACCCCAAGGCCTCCCTGAAGGCAGGTGACTGACTCAAGGTCATAGGGCTGGGAGCTGGCTGAGCCGGCCTTGGGCCGGTGCCACCTTGGAAAGGATGCTATGGGGAAGCCGCTTGCTACTTACTCTGCAGTGTTAGTGGTCCAAAAAGCCGCAGGAGACTTTTGCAGGCGGCCAAGTCGGATGTTAAGTCAGGGGAGAGCCCAGGGCCAGCCAGGCCCTGCAGACAGGCCTGGTTGCTCCAGGCAGTGTGTCAGGACAAGGCCCACAGCGTGGGATCTGGCATTTTGCCTGCTGGGGTGGTGGTGGTGTTAGGGGACTCTTTGAGAGAAACTCCTGGCTCCTGGAAGACAACACAGGGCCTCCTGTTATCTAGATACATTTCAGCATGGGGCCAGCAGAAGCAGGGGCTGTGCCAGAGGCTGCCCCCTTGACCCAGGACTGGTGCTACCCTTGTGGAACGTTGCAGCCACCTGGAATTGTCTCAAATTGGGCTCTGCTTTGAGGATGGAGGGCCCTGTCGTCTGGTCTCCTACCTGCCTGAGATGTGTGTTTACATGGGTCACCTGGCATCAGCAACTGGAGGAAAGGACAGATTGAGTTTGAGATCCTAGGGCACGGTGGTCCCTGGACCAGAACGGTTCCTTATCACAGGATAGTAGAGAGACTAGGTGGCTCCACCTATATCTGGCATTTAGAGCGGGGGTGGGGTTCACAGCCTGTTGTGAAGAGTCCTCCAGATGTTTTACAGGCCTACCTGTGAGGAATGATTTAAACACGGCTTCCTGTGTGCCCTGAGGTGAGGGCTGAAGACAAGGGGAAGGGTCAGGCCTAAACTTTGCAACAGACACATGATAGGTAGAATGTCAGACTGTGGGGGACCTCAGATGTCAAGTCTGTCACCTGCATCCTCCACTTTGGTACTAATGGGCTGATGGGAGAGATAAGGAGTGAGCATAAAATGACAGAGCAAGTTCAAGCCAGGGCATAGGTCTCTCTCTCTCCCCCCCTCCTCTCTTACACACACACACGTGACATAATATTGTTGAAGATGGACACAAGACCTTGCTCATACTAGGCAAGCACTCTACCCCTGAGCCACATCTCTATGCATTTAGTTAATTTTTATTGGTGTGCATGTTTTTGTATGTATGTATATATGTATATATGTGTATGTGTGTGTGTGTGTGTGTATGTGTGTGTGTATGTATGTGCAAGTATTTACAAGTATCCTAGGAGGCCAGAAGAGGGTTTTGGGTTCCCTGAAGCTAGAGTAATAGTTGGTCATGAGCCTCCTAATGTGGGTGTTGGGAAATGAACTCCAGTCCTCTGTAAAAACAGCAGGAGCTCTTGGTCGCCGAGCGGTCTCTCCAACCCTGCATTTATTTATTTTTTATGACAGGGTTTTTCTATTTAGCTCGAACTGGCCTCAAACTTACTATGTAGCTCAGGTCAGCCTCCAACTCACGATCCTCCCCCTTCAGCCCTCCAGTGCTGGGATTGCACGTGTGTACCTCCATGCCCTAATAAGACTGGATTCTGTGTTTGTAGTTGGTAGAAATCAGTTTCAATTAACTTTAGAAGTCAATAGAACATTTACTGATCCTTTAATGGAAGAGGCCAGGTGAGGTGTGCTTCAGAGGTGGCTCTATCCAGGCGCTGAGCTGCCATCAGTCTGCCCCATTTCTGGGCTCTGGGGTCCATTCTCCTTGCAAGCACCTTGGCTGCCCCAGTGAAGCCCCACCCCCACCAGCCATCCCAACTTAGTAGGAGCCTTCTTTAAAAGAAAAAATTTAGGATTATGTATGTGTGCATGTGTGTGTGTGTGTGTGTGTGTGTTGTGTGTGTGTTGGGGGCAGTGCACATGGCGTGGCCTGCATGTGTTTGTCAGAGGAAAATTGTGGAGTCTGTTCTCTCCTTCCACCTTTGTATGGGCTCTGGGGATGGAACTCAGGTTTCCAGGCTTGTGCGACAAATGTCTTTAATCCACTGAGCTGTCTGCCAGCTCCCCAAGCTCCAGTGTTTTTTTAACAGGAGTTCTGGCTGTCATTCTAATTGTCCAGGTATAGTCAAGTCCACGAGTGAGCTAACCAAGACTGATCCCTCCGATTGGCCAGGTCTTGTTCACATGTTCCCTGGGAAGTAGGAGGTGAGATCAGTCCCCAGATACCTTGTAGGATGAGATCAATACATGTGCATCTCCAGGTCAAATCAGTTCAGGCTGTTCCCAGGCTGGGTGTGTGTGCCAGCAAGTTAGATAGACCCACTGACACAGAAAGCTACTCTTCTCTGAGGTGAGCTGGCCTCTTACCGGTCAGGATTCACCCCAGACAGAGTGACAGCCTTTGTTGTTCCTCAAACACTGGCGAGAATTGTGCTTTAAACACGCTGACCCCATCCTTCTCTGTCTTTCTTCCTTTGGCACAGCTCAGGACTTAGGTGCATGTTGCCGTTTTCCATTCTGTGCCTCACACACCACAGATATTACCAGTCCACATCCGCTTCTGTCGGGCAGTGTCCAATCCAGAAGTGGCAGAAGCCCCAGTGGCTTCTTGCTCGTGTCTCAGTCTTACCCTAGGATTCTGGTCTCCTTGAGAACAGGGACCTCAGCTTCTTAGGCGCTGCTGTGATCTTTCCCCGTACAGTGCCTGGCACCTAGTAGGTGCTTCAGAAATTGTTGCCTATTCCTACCATGTGGTACCTCGGACTCATTGCGTGTGCCCTGATGCAGTGAAAGGACTGAGGAGGAAGACTGGTATGTACTGACAGGGCGGCAGCCATAGCTTTGCTCAGGTCGTGGAAGAAGCTAGAAAGTAGAGCTGCCAGGGGGAAGGAGAATTGGGGCTTAAGCAGGGACAGGTGCCTTTGCCCACCTTCCTCCCTCACCCCTGTGCAGCACCTTTAATCCCAGTTTAAGTGTCCTTGAAATCTTAGCTCTCTATCAACAACAACAGCTTTCCTGAGTCTCCACATTTTTATATTCCAGGAAAGCTGAAAAGCCTTCCTGTGTCTGGGCCAGCAGCACCGCGGGTGGCCTGGGACTCCAGGCCCAGAGCTCTGCCGCCTTGTCTGTTTCCCAAATCCAGTCCTAAAGAACAGAGGCTCCCTGTTTAAAAAAAAAAAAAAAAAGCATCTATGGTGCAGCCTTGTTGTGGTGTTCCCACTGAGCGTGCACAGGACTCTGGGGTTCACCTAACACCGTAACATGAACAAAAATAAGTCAGAATCCATGAGATGGCTTCTGGGCCATCCCCAGGGGAGAGCTGCTGTACAGTGGAGTTCAGCAGGTTTCCTGGGTAAATGCGGTAATTGGTGGGCTCTGCCTTCTAAGACTCTTGGGGCTGGGCTGTCAAGGTGGCTCAGCCAATGAAGGCACTTGCTGTCTGCTATGCCTATTGACCTGAATTCAACCGCCAGGACCCACATGGTGGAAGGAGCCTCCTGTAAGTTGTCCTTTGACCTCCATGTGATACCTCCATCCCAACACACAAAGAAATATAATAATAATGATGATGACAATAATCCTCTCCAGCCCTCTGTCTAGCCTTGCCATGTCCATAGGGGATAGCCAGTGACAGACCTGGAACCCGGGCAGGTTACAGAGCCGGTAGTGGTGTGGGCTTTCTGATCTGGTCCAATGCATACTAGCAAAAAGAACCTCTCTTTTTTAAAAAGTTGTAATATGTATGTATGATATGTGTATATGTATCCGAGCAGGTCACAATGTGTATGTGGAAGTCAGAGGAGAACTTGCAGGAGTCAGTTCTCTTCATCTTGTGGGTCTGGGAGATCAAACTCAGGTTATCTGCCTTGGCAGCAAGCACCTTCACCTGCCAAGCCATCTTCCTGGCTCAAAAGGGACCTTTTTTTCCTTCCTTCCTTCCTTTCTTCCTTCCTTCCTTCCTTCCTTTCTTTCTTTCATTCTTTTTTTTCTTTCTTTTTCTTCCTGAGACGGGGTTTCTCTGTCTTTGGCTGTCCTAGAACTCACTCTGTAGACCAGGATGGTCTCGAACTCACAGAGATCTGTCTGCCTCTGCCCCCCACCCCCTAAGTGCTGGGATTAAAGGCGTGCGCCACCATGTCCAACATTAAAAGGGACCTTTCTTGTACACCAAACCCACCCGGGCTTCCAGCAGCTCCTCACAGTGTGATTCCCTAGAACTTGGGCTGTCTGAGTTCAAGAGCATTGAAGCCAGAGGAAGAAGTCAGACTGAGGAGAAGAAGGGAGGAGGGGAGGAAGAAAGAGAGAGAGAGAGAGAATATGTTTGTGTCTGACTGTCCACATAGGGCTGCATGAGCACTTGGGTGAGAGTGCAGGTCTGTGTGTGCATATCCATGCTTGGGACTCAGCATCCCCTATGTCAGGTTCCTGGTCCCACAGGCTCAAAGGAGGCCCCTCCATAGCATATATGTGTTGAGAGTCACCCATGGTCAGACCTGGTCACCCTGGGCCCTGACCACACCTCTTTGTTTCCTCTTTGCAACAGGTGCAGAGCCAGCCCCACAGCCTCTTCAGAGGAGCCTTTCAAGTGTAAGTAGTTTTTTTCAGCTTCCTTACAGGTTCAGGCTCACCGCCCCCACTACCGCCACCCACTGCCAGATCCGATGGGGGAGGAGTCTCCCATTAAAGTGTCCTCCAGGCTCTAGAGGAAGACAAGATCCCTGAGGTGGCCCCATTACCTTGTTCTTGGCACCTCTGGGTGGAGGGTCACCTGACCTGCCTGTACTCATGCTGTGCCAGGGAGTAGATGTAGCAGATGCTGCATGCGGTGTGGGAGCTTGGATGAATTGATTCTGAGACCCGCTTCAAGGGTGGCCTGGCTCCAGACAGGATGCTCCAGATTTTGATTCCCAAGCCTCTCTAATCTCTTCCGCTGTGTGTGTGTGTGTGTGCGTGCTGGGGATGGAGGGGTGCTCATACTGAGCTATAGCTCAGCTTCCCTGAAGGGTCTATTAGAACAAAACTGAAAACGTTCAGCAAAGTGAGTTTCTGACGCCCTTCACACTGATGGTCCTAGTGTTATTGCTGGCCAGGGTGTTTTATCCACACCCACTGCTGTCTGTCCTATGAAGAGCCACACGAATAGTATTTTTGCTGAATCACTGGGGAGTAATTCACAAATGGGGTGCCCCTTCCCCTAGTCCTTCACGTATTTCATAAGAGTGAGGCCTTCGTCTTACGTAACCACAGCCCAGTTATCAGCCCCGGACATTTAACATTGACATAGTTCTCATATCTAATCTGCTGACTGTCTTAGTACTCACTACAGCTTGCTTTTTCATCTCTTTAGTTTTTCCCCTTTCTTCTAGCTCAGAGTTGTAAGAGTGCCCAGAAGGAGGATTTTGATGTTGTTTTCAGACTGATTGAGATGATTTTAAATTTGGGACTTCGAGGTCCTTTTAATCTTGACGTGGAGGGTGTATACAGCTCTCGAGGATGTTCCAAGTTCTTGCCCTGCCATCTGCCAGCCACTCCCCTCCCCTGCCACTCTATCAATCTTGTGACCCACCTGTGGACCCTGCTCTCAAGTTGGAGAACTCCACCTTCCTGGGTAGAGCTCTCTTAATATCTAATCTCCTTCCCTCCCCCCTCACTCTTTTTCTTTCTTTCTTTCTTTTTCTTTTTCTTTTCTTTTTTTTTTTGTCTCTTTTCTTCTTTTGGTTCTGGGGCAGAGCCCTTGGGTGGAAACAATGCTTTATCCTGAGCTATACTCTCAGTTTCCAAGGAAGGGCTGGGGCATGATCAACTTTGGGGCATGTGTAGAGCTCTCGCGAATCCCCTGGTAACTGCCCCTTGTGGCTGGGACTGATTGCACTTTTACTCACTCTCCCTGGCCCAGTGTGCTCCTGTGTTGGTTGCAAACAGCCGACTGGAGAGCATAGGTTCTCTGATGTCAGATGTGCCCATCCGCAGAGGCTCAGAAAACCTCTCTAAGCAGCTGAGTGGGCGGATAACCTGCTCTGCTGTGCTCAGTCTTCACTGTAATGGACATGTGTTGGGGACACTTATTGTCAGCGGGTACTGGACTTGCCTAGAGGTGTAACACATTACCTGGTTACAACCCCAAGGGCCATGTTATAGCCTCAAGAGTCGTAGGAAGAAGGAATTCTTGTTCTTTCTGTGAAAATGGCAGATGAACAGGTGGAATGCTTACTGAGTGCCAGGCATGGCTGCACCCCCCAGCAAGTTGGGTGTGGACTTTGAGTCTTGCCGTCTACTAGGTACTGATATCTCCATTGCGCAGATTGGGAAACCTAGACTCAGGGATAAAGGAGCACCTCCCAGGTTCCCACAACTCTGAATCCATTTGCCCAATTCTGGTGCCTACTTGGTGGCACTGCCCTACTGCCCTTGCCATAGGTAGGGAGTCCCCTCAGGCCCAGCCCCTTCCCCTTCCCAAGGCCTTCCTGCTGCTGGTTAATGAGCAGCCAAGGATAGTGGAAGCCAAGGAGGCCCTTGCTTGCTCTAAGACTGGAATGTGAGTTCTGTTTCTAGATAAAGAGTCTTGTGCTAGTGGCTGACCCCTTGGGGCCTGGCAGCCTCATAGGCAGAGAGCAGATGGAGGCCGGGCTGCGGGGCACTTTGACCCTCATGGCCCTACACCAGTCCTGTGTAGCCCTCCTGGCTTGCTTTTTCTGGAAAGGCTCATGGCCTCCCTTCTGCCCTCCACGTGGTGGTCAGTAGGGTTTGCAGGAAGCATATTACACAGGAATGATACACACTGAGTTCTGGGTGTGGCCCACCCTCACACATCACGTGGGGCCTCTGGCCTTTGGGTTTCCATCTGAGAAGGGTGAGATAATATCTTTCCAGCCCTATGGTGGGGAGCATAACGCTGAGGAGTCAGGCAAGTCCAGGTTCATTATGGCTTCAGGACTGGGATGTGGCTCAGTGGGTCTGTATAAGGCCTGGGACGCCTTCTCTGGCACCACAAACCAAACAACAAAGCCCCCTGCCTAGCTCCAGTCTGTGCCTGATGTGTGACCTTGAAGGGAATCACCGAACATCTCTGAGTCTCAGACTCCCTACTATAAAATGGAGAAGTCACGTCAAGCCAGGAGAACTGCGGTCCACTGCAGGACGGGGATCGGCAGAACAGATGACCTGGATGGAGACTTGGTGAGCCCAGGGGAGTTTTATGGGCTCAGTAGGACTAACAAAATTAGTGCTAAGCACCCCACATAGAATTAGCGCATCAAAGAGGTCCCTAGAGCAGCTGTACCCCCCTCAATTGAAGAGGCAAGTTCACCTTTGAGGGTGCTGCCCCCTGGGATGCCCACTTCTGGGGTGCTTGTCCTTTGGGGTGCTAGATACTCTAAGGAAGAAATTGTGAGCACAATATACCTCCTGCTTGTCTGTGGACTACAGTTGTCCTCTGGAAAATGCCACCTCAGCTCCTGCTCCCTAGGACTCATCAGTGAGAAAATGGCATTTGTGTGTTTACCCTGATGATAAAAGTCATGTTTTGAACACAGAAAATACTAAAAGAAGGGGGGAAAGTCACCCTTTTTCCTCCATGCAAGGGTGACCACAGTATAATGGAGTGGTGTGTGTGCATACACATATGTAGGAGGTTCTTCTGTATTTGTGTTGCTTTCATTGGTGAATAAAGAAAACTGCCTTGGCCTTTTGATAGGGCAGAAATCAGGTAGGCGGAGTAGACAAAACAAAATGCTGGAAAGAAGGCAGTGTGCCGGACGCCATGGTTCTCCTGCCCAAGACTGACACTGGTTAAAAGCTTTCCCAGTAAGCCACAACCTCGTGGTAAACACAGATTAATAGAAATGGGTTAGATCAAGAGTAAAAGTTGGCCAAAAAGAGACTAGATATAATGGGCCAGGCAGTAATTTAATTAATACAATTTCCATGTGGTTATTTCGGGGTTTAAGCTAGCCGGGCAGCCCAAAGCCAGACAACCAAGATCAAAAACAGGTCACTCCTCACTACACACGTGTCAATAAGCTGCCCACAGTGGAACATATCGGTCATCCTACCACACGGGAGACTGAGGCATGAAGGTCTCTGTGGCCCGGGAGTCTGAGGCCAGTCAGGGCTGCAGAGTAAGACCCTGTTTTGTTTTTGTTTGTGGGCCTCAGCGGGCTAGGCGAGTGTCCCAGCACGGAGCTTTCCCAGAGCCCCACTGTGGACACCCTGCCTTCAGGGTTCAATGGGGTGACGGTACGGCCCTGCGGCAAGAACCAGCTCTGGGTTTTCCCATCTGACCACCTGACTGTGGTTGCACATGGGCATATCTTGATGCCATGCGGAAGTCGTCCCCTTCCCTACACAGGGACGGAACCAGGGTGCATGCGCCCCTCCAGCTCTGCCATTCAGGGCACTTCTATCCTGGGGTACCCAGACCTCCAATGTCAAATCTCTGTTTCTCCAGAAACCATATTCTTTGTCACTCCTGCCTGACATCCGTCACACCTTTGGGGCACTGGGAAGTGGCAACCTCACTTTAGCGAGTCCCCTGCCTTTGGGGCCCTAGAGAATAGAGGATTCAAAACCTTCCACCCCAACTAACCTTCCTCATTGGGAGAAGACCAGATAAACCCAGAAACAAAACAAAAACCCGTCAACAGTAGGAAGTTAAAAATAAACTCCACTCTCTGGTAACCCTGAACCCATCCCTGCCTCCTCTGCCCTTTGTCAAAATGGGTATGAAGTCATGCATTGCAGCCTTCTGAGAGGGAAAGGAAAGAAAAACCAAAAGTTTTGGTACAGCGACAGGGGTATAGCAGTTGCTCAATAAGCAGTAGCTGTCATTGCTACACCTTCCTGTTGCTGGTGTGATTGGGCCCTGCAGTTTTGAAGAAGTCAGGACACACAGACAGGGACAGAACTGTCATTTTCACAATGCTTTACTGTACTGGGCACTCTCATAGTCAACTTAGATAGTTATTACTGACCCTTGTCACAGGTGGGAAAACTGAGGCCCCAGAAAGCAGTCTGGACAGTCTGGCTCTTGTTTCCCATACTGTAGCTGCTGTGACATGGATTTCCCCACAAATACCAGGTTCCACCTGTTCACCTGTTACCACCCAGTCCCTGGGTGCCTGGTCTGCAGAAGGGGCTGGTTTCAGGATCTCTGGAAGGAGAGCCTCCACGCCTTCTTTACCTGTTTCCCACCCTTCACTGAGGTGCCTTGGACAGCCGCCACTTTCTCACAAAGCCTGGGGGATGGGGAGCATCACTTGTTTCCAGATAGGCTTTTTGGATGGGAATGACCAGATGTGAAGCCCCATTGTCACTTAGGGGCTGGGTGCCCTGGTCCAAGGGACCTCCCGCTTGGTGCCAAGCGCTCTTCCTTGCGTGGAGCACTGATCCCGTCCAGGTCCCTATCCCTGCCTGAGTCTCAGCCCCAGTGTGGCACACCTCCCAATCCCACTCTTATCTCAGTTGGCTGACCTCCCTCTGCCCATCTTTTCCCAGGCTGACTCTCTCTGCCTCTGTCCTCATCCCTCCACTCCTTCCTGCAGCCCTATCCGTCACCTCCAGACTCTTCTTTTTGCTGTTCTCTAACACAAGTTGTCTTGTGAGTTTCAGCTGGAGCCCCTGATCGTTTCTCTTAAAGGGCCTTGTCTTGTCTTTTATCTAAGGCTGGTGCCGGATCAGTGGGAACAATGCCGCAATTGATTAGTAATGTCTGTCAGGATAGCAGGCTAGCAGAAGATGGGATGTCTATCGTTTGTATGTCATTCCCTCAGTAATGAATACCTGAAGAAGGAAAGCCCAGAGGACTTCAAAAGGGCTCCATGAAGGTGGGAAGAAGAATAGGAGGGGCCTGGGGAGGGAGTGTGAGACCTTATTTTTCACACCAGGCAGCCTGAGTATTCAAACTCACTGTATTATACTGGGCTTTGTGTTTTGTGCTGGGGTGTGGATAACGCAGGGATCCCTTGGGTCACTGGATAGGATTGCCAGGGAAAATACAGAGCACTGACTCAGTCAGCGTTCACATGCTCCTCTCTGTGAGCCATTCTGTGGGTCCTCTGCAAGAGCAGCAAGTGCTCTTAACCACTGAGCCATCTCTCCAGCCCGAGTCTATTTTTAAAAGCCTGTGTCTCCTATGATGCAGCTTTTGAACTGTGGTCACAGAGCATTGCTCTTGGAGACATTCAGAGTCATCTGTCATCCTAAAAGAGGCAGAAGTAGAGTGCCCTTTGTTCTTTTGAGACAGGGTTCTGCTGTACAGCTCTGGCTGGCTTGGAACTTACAGCCATCCTCCTGCCTCAGCTTCCTGACTGCTGGGATATATTATAGGTGTGAGCCATCACACCTGCATCAGACAGTGACCTTCTCTGGGCTGATGGATGCCTGGGTCCTATGGCCAAGGAAAAATGTCACCTCAGCTTTACCTACTCTGCTTGGAGCTGGATCTTGACTTTCCCTTCCCTTTGACCTTTCCAGTCTTTGAGAAAGTTTACTTTTCATCTGTTTCTAACTTTGCTTTCCTGTGGAAAGACCAGTGCTTGATGGCAGGGGAAGTTTGGGGAAACTCTCTGATGTATATGAAAAGTGAGAATCGAAAGTCTGATTGTCGGTCATCAAAAACTGTTGACTTTTGCTGGTGTGGGTGTGTATGTTTGAAATTCCAGCCCCTGGGAGGATCAGGAGCTCATGGGTATCCTTAGCTACACAGCGAGGTTAAGGCCAGCCTCAGCTACGTGAGACTGTCTCCAAAAACAAATGTAGTGGGCTTTTCTGTGGTGTTGTCTTTGCTGTGTCCTGTGGACTCTGTGGTGAGTGACAGACTGCTCAGTCTGGAGATTTCCAGGGCAGTGGGAGTCTGAAGCTGTCGTTATGTGTGGTGCCTGTGTGCATGTGCTAGGCATGGAAACCATGGCTTCCCACAGCCAGGCACGCACTCCAGCACCGAGCCTCACCCCTGTAAGGATGCTCTGGACGCACAAACCATGTCCTGAGGTCTTAAGCAACAGGTGGGCAGAAAACCGGAAGGGCATTACCCTTTGAGGAAGCAGCGTGTGTTAACGCTTGGCGTGCCCGAGAGTGAAAGCAAAGAGTAACTTTCAGGAAGCTGAGAAAGGCGTGTCTTGGCCTGGCTTATCTTCTGGGCACGGGAGGGGACTCTCACCTGGTGACCTCAAAGCTGGATGTTGTGCCCAGGGGTTGGTCTTGCTCTGCTTTGGGGAACCAGACTGTGGAGACCAGTGGCCATATTCTGTGGCTGGTGCTTGCAGCTGTTAGGTAACTGTTTTGATGACGGGCATCCGAGATGGAAAAGCACAGCTGGCTCTCACCCCAACTCAGCTGTAAGAGTCACGTTGGCTGGAGGTCCTGGGAGGAACACTGTTCTTAGTCTTACCTAGCTAGACGTTTCACAGGGCTTGGAGTGGGCCATAGAGAACTACTCTGCTGAAGCTCGTTTGACACCCACTATGTTGGAGAACCAGAATATCCGGTGTTTTCCTGGTGGGTTTGTTTCTTCCTTTCACAGAGCTGAGAAGGGCCTGGTCAAAGTCAGTGCTTGTTTGAAAAGTTCATGAAATAAAAGCCAGTTGATGTTTCGCGGCAGAGGGTGTTTGATGTCTCCCAGGGTGAATCTGATCTTGTGCTGAGTTCCTTCCTCCAGCCTTGTCTTGTGTAATTTGAGATGGTCCATTTAGCAGATGATGCTACTGAGTTCCTCAGGGAGAAGCCAGGGTCCAGAGGCCACCATTCAGATGGCCAGTGACCCATTAGGTTCCAGTTAAAATCTAGGTGAGGCTGAGGAGGAGGAGGCCAGTAGAATTTGGGGACCAGATTCTCAAAAGGAGGTGTCTCCTGCTATGGACTTCATAGAGCAAAGCTGCAGCAGCCAGGGGAGGGACCCCCTTTCCAGGCATCAGTCATGTAATCTCAGGAAGAAGTATTAATGTAGAACTCGGCCATGGTGGGGGAGGGGTCAGAAGGAACTCCTTGACCAAATAGATGAGTCAATTAAAAAGGATGAAGTTAGGGGCTATTTATAGCTATGGCCTAAATCACAGGTATCCTTGCCCCCAAGGAGGAAAAGGAGACCTTTTTTTGGGTGGCCCAGGCTGTATACATGACTAAGCTGATTAAGCCTTGGGCTGCGGAGGGTGGGATACTGACTGGAGAGAGTTTGAGTGACAGCTCAGGGAAGGTGGGAGTGAGGGCACTATGGGAGCAGGCAGGGGGTGAGGAGAGGCAGTCCCTTTACGGAAATGGCTCGGGCTGGGGCAGCCCCTCGAGTTGGCCGTCCCCACCATTAGTCTTGGAGAGTAGCCGTTCCCTGGACTTTATCCTCTTGACTGTGTTAACCTGGTTAAACTTAATGATTGAAAACAAGCCCTCTTTCTTAGCCGGAGGGTCAGTACTTAGCAATCACAGCTGGTCTCGCTGACTTTCACCTGTTCTGGGTATAATTAAGTGGGAAAACACTTAGCCAGGCCTGTGTGGCATGTGGGTGTCTGTTGCTGCTGTCACTGCCACCTGCCACACAGCCACCATGCCACGTGGCTGCATCCGGCCTGTGAAAGCAACTGTGGTTTGGAGGTTTGGACTATTAATTTGGGAGGGGGTGTTTAATTTGCAAAGTGGCCCCCCTGCCTTTAGCCACTGTCAGTATTTTCCCGTGCCAAGTTGAAGGGGGTAGGACTTTGGGTTGTTAAAGGCGATAACCTGGAAATAACCCTGAGCTCAGCAGTTAAGGATTCAAGACTCGGGAGTGTGCTTCTTCCTGGCTGTGTAAACCTCGGTCAAGTGGCTTAGCCTCTTGAGCCTTGGTTGGGCATCTACAAAGTGGGGTGATGGCTCTCATCCCACTGGCAGTAAGGGTTGGATGCCTTGAGCCTGGAATGTACTGGCTGAGCATGTGGGTGTCTCTCCATGTGCCTAGGCCGTTGCCAGAGTGCTTTTGTTCCTGCAGGCTAAGGTGCTCTGAAGTCCCATTACCTTTGGACTAATTAGGAGATAAGTGAGCGGCAGCAATCACTGGAGAAGGATTTAAGGGAAGAAGGGAAATATTTAGCCTGATTAAAAAAAACACGGTTATTAGGTAGAATTATATAAAGCACCCAGAGCTGTGTGGCTGCATGTCAGCTGCAGTTATTATTTCAACCATAGGAAAACAGTTGGAATTAGAGGAACAAAGGGTTGCTATGACTACGGCAAACCCAGGTCCTCCTCAGTGCACCTGGGGCAGGCCCAGCCCTTGCCCTGGAACAGAAAGCAATCTGAGGCCACCAGAGAAGGTACGGGATTACTGCTGGGGAACCATAGCCATATTGCTGGGAGATGGGTGTTAGGCTGGGCAGGGATGGTTTCCCTGAGGAGGTAACACTGAGGAGGGGGAGAGCCAGAAATACATTGGGGTGTGTGGTGGTATACCCCACTGTGAATTGCTAGGGCCTGCATGGTGGTAATAGGTGGGAATTTCCCCCTCCCCCATAGTGCTGAGGGTGGAACCAGAGGCTCTGTGTATTATGTATATACTAGGCAAAGCTCTGACACTGAACCATACCCCAAGCCCCTTATAGAGATTTTTTTTAAAGTTTATTTTTATTTTATGTATATGAATGTGCCTGTATATATGTATGCACACCATGTGGGTGCAGTGTTCACAATGGCCAGAAGAGGGCATTAGATCCCCTGGAACTGGAGTTACAGATGGTCGGGAGCCACCAAACTCTAGTTTACTGCCAGAGGAATAAGTACTCTTAACTACTAACCCATCTCTCCAGCCCCTTGGAGATTTTTTTTTAAAAGTTATTTTCCCCTTGATGGAAAAGAGAAAACATTTTTTAACCCTATCTTGTGTGCATTGGTGTGAGGGTACCAGATCTCCTGGAACTGGAATGACAGACAGTTGTGAGCTGCCATGTAGGTGCTGGGAATTGAACCCGGGTCTTCTGGAAGAGCAGCCAGTACTCTTAACTGCCGAGCCATCTCTTTGGCCTCAAGAAAACATTTTTTAATAACAAAAAAGTAGAAATGGACTGGGTTGTATCTCGCTGGCAAAGCACTTGCCTAGCATTTGGATCTCTGGGCTACATTCCCAGCACTGCAGAAAAAGACAAAAAAAACCGTAACACTCGGGACCCTGTCTCCCCCAATAATACCAGCTGGTGAAGGCTTTGTCCCAGATAAACACAGGCTGTGAGTCTACACAGCCATAGGGACAAAGCTCTTTAAGAAGATGTCAGTCTGAAGCAGTGATTGCTATGCCCTCAGCCCTCCACAATGGGCACCTCCCTTGAGGAGATCAAAAATGACTGATGTAAAAGAGGGGTCAGGGACAGGCAATGGAGGAGGTGAGGTGTTAGGGTGACACCACATGTTTGAGCCCTGACAGTGAGGGAGCCAATCAGACACTCAGCAGGGCTGTGCCCAAGTCCTGGCTGCCAAAGGTTTAGGGAGAATGTTGGCCACTTTGTCACTGTCTTGTCAGCTGGGGCTTTGGAGACCCTGCAGTGCCAGGTGCTGCTCTTAGGACCTCTGGTGCCACCAAATCCCAACAGTGCTGCTAAGCAGGGCCCATGCTCTAGGGACTGCTTTATGAGTGCTCTCTGCTTGAGAGAGACCAGTGTGTCTGTGTGTGGGAGGGACAGTGGGGCTCCAGGTATGGGGTTCCTCAACCAGCTGGTTTAACCTCACTTTGGTGAGGGGTAGTCTGTCTTCGCAATAGAGACCGAGGCCTCCAAGGTCTGCCCTGTTGTTGGCATTCCATAGCAGGTGTTTCTCTGGCTGGGAATATTTTGTTTGTGCCCCCTCTCCCACAAATCCCAGACATGTTCCTGTGGTATGTGGCATCTGTGAGAGGCTAGCTCAGCTATTTTCTGCCCTTACTGAGATGCTGAGCTGAGGGGGAGCTTCTGTAGCCCTGGCTGCCCACTGTGGTTGGGGGTAACCTCCGACACTTTCTCCTTGGATCAGATAGGCAGCCCCCACTTAACTACCCAGTCCCAGAAGCCACCCCAACAGTCCTCACCTTTGTCTCTCAAATTCCTTCCAGTTGAGGCAGGTGAAGTGTGTGGCCCTGTCTAGAGTTGGAAGAGCCGCCACAGAAGGAACTGAAATGCCTTCAGCTTTGCCTGCGTCTGTCCACCCCCTCCTCCCCAGCCCCCGTTGCATGCACCCTGGCACATGTGCACCGCATCAGCCAAACAACGGCTCTTCCACTGGTCAGTTTTGTTTGACATTGTATTCGGTGCCTCCCAGTTTACAATCCCACCCTTCCCAGCCTTGATTCTAAGACTCCTTGGTAGCAGGTGAGATTTCTGGGCTCCACCTTTAAGACCGAGTCAATAGGTACAGATGGGTCCTGGTACCCACACCTAAGCTTTTGTCCCAGGGTTCTCCAGACCATCAGACCAAAGACTGGCTGCCTGGGAGTGGTAGGTAGCACACACACCTGGGAGTGGTAGGGAGGCAGAAGCAGATGGATCTCTACAAGTTCAAGGCCAGCCTGGTTTATATGATGAGTTTCAGGCCTGCCAGGACTACACGGTGAGACCCTGTATCAAAAACAAAATGAAGACATCAAGGTTTCTCAAGCAGTTCTTGAAACTTTACCCAAAGTTTCCCAGCTCTTCCCAGAGCCCAGCCCAGGTGACTGGTAGGCGTGATGGGGCAGGATCTGGGATGACCAAGGGGGCTTCCATTCTGAGTGGGATATCCTTAAACCCCCCCAGGACTGGACAGAAGGGGTTGGAGAAGCTTAGATTTCAGGTGAAGTTCCGAGAGAGCTCTTTAGGCAGCTGGGAGCCTCTGCTAATTCTTGAGCTGGGGTTGACCTGGCTGCTAGCTAGACTTTGCTAGAAGTGAGCTGAGGACATGCCTCCGAGGAGTCTCCAGCGGCTGCTGTGGCTGCATCTTAGGATGCCACCTCAGTGACATGTCATGAGAAAGCAGTGCTGTGCCCTGGGTGGACATCACAAGTGCTTACCCAGGCTAGCAGTGGAAAGGCAGGTGCTGGGGTTGCCCTGGGAGATGCCCTGTACACAGAGGAAGGCACAGATGATTTGTGTCAACCTCTAGATAGTCCCCACATGGATTTTAACGCTGAGTTTTTCTTCTAGCCAAGCAGTAGCTGGTGTTAGGCACCATCTTGTAGCCCTGGAAGCCGCTGCCACCGCCACCCGCTGCACCAACGTCCGTCATCCTGACAGAGTTAGATATGAATCCCGTGCACCCAGGTTTGCAATAGGAGTTTATTCTCTGCCTCTGGCACCTACTATACCCACAGGGTGGGGTATTAGGAGTGCCCCCACTCCCCTCACCTCTCTCCAGCTCCCTCTCTGGAGCATGCCTCCTGCGGCGATTCATGTTGGGCCACCCATGCAGAATCTGTGGGGGCTAGATCCTTGGTTTCCTCTCTTCTACAGAGTGGAATTGTGTGTGGATGTGCCAGGCCTTCTGAGGCCCTATCGTGCAGCTTCCAAGGGAATTCCCTGGTGCTCGACAAACCTTTGGGGAAACACCACAGCAAGTTCACCTCAGAGTCATGTGGAGAGCAGCTCAGGGAATGTGTTGTATAATAGAAATTGAAGCTAAGATTCGGGGCTCTCCAAAACAACAACAAAAAATCGTCATCTTGGGGAAGTTGTGCTCTGAGGTCAGGAACAGGTTCCAGGTCACTCTCTTATGCTCTGTCTATCTCTGCGCTTTGCCCTGTGGTGCTGCAGGCATCCCTGATAGCATCAACTGGGTCCTCACCACTCTGATGTGTTCAGTGTGTCAGGAGGCAGCTGGGACTCTTGGTGGGAGGG
>PVIU01004883.1:0-120744 GCA_004026605.1 Ondatra zibethicus | reverse complement strand
AAGCGGGTTGGGCGAGGTTCCCGGTCCCAAGGGCAGGCTTACTGAGGGTTGCCCGCTCCGCTCCACTCGGCTCCGTGGGACAAAGGAGGCCCCCTAGCAGGGTACTCGTCCTTCCTCCAAGGCCTCAGCCCAGGTGGGCCGAGCTCGGGTGCAGCCGGGACCACGCAGATGAGAAGGGATACCCGGGGGCGAGTAGGGTAGGGATAAGCAGCAAAGCCAACAGAGGGGAGCCCCAAGTGGCCAGAAGGTCCCGGGGATGGGCTGGGGCCCACTTACCAGGGTCCAGATGAATCCGCGGAAGCTGGTTGGGCGAGGTTCCCGGTCCCAAAGGCAGGCCTACTGAGGGTTGCCCTTTCCTCTCTGCTCGGCTCCTTGGGACAAAGGAGGCCCCCTAGCAGGGGACTCGCCCTTCCCCCAAGGCCTCAGCCCGGGTGGGCCGAGCTCAGGTGCAGCCGGGACAGGGTCCAGATGAATCCGCGGAAGCTGGTTGGGCGAGGATCCCGGTCCCAAAAGCAGGCCTACTGAGGGTTGCCAGCTCCTCTCTGCTCGGTGCGCGTCGCAGCCCGTCCCGCCGTCCGGGTGCACGGCCCGCGGCAGAGGCCCCGCCCGGCCCTGGCTGAGCAGCGGCGGCTGAGCTTGTTTTTCTTTTTAAGTCATCAGAAATCAAATGGAACCATCCGGGGTAAAGGAAAAAGTTGATTCTAGGTAGGAGAGTTGCTTGTCTGTGTGGTACATGAGAAAAGCACCAACCACAAACAGGCCACGTTAGCATCTTCAGGTGATGTTAGTCAATCTTGCATGCCAGCTTAACTGAAGCACAGGGTCATATTTAGTCAAACTAGTCCGGATATTTCTGTGTAAGTGTCCTATGAATGGGATTAGCTTTTAAATTAATGGACTGAATTAAAGGGTTGCCCTTTCTGAGGAGGGTGGGGTCCATCCACTCAGTTAAGGACTGAACAAAAGACAGTGGCGGCATCTCTCCCTGACCACCTTTAAACTGGTGTGTCTGCTTTTTCCCGTTGTTGAGTCATAGATTTTCCTGGGGTTTACGCCTTTTACCCCAACGGTGGAGCTGCAGTGCCCGGCTCTCTGAGCTCCAGGCATTTGGACTGGAGCTGGCACAATACCTTAAGCTCTCCTGATTCTCTGGCTCACCAATTCACCTTGCAAGTCTTGGGACTTGGCAGTTTCCAAAATGGCAAAGGCCAATTTCTTATCATAAACTCCTTCTAAGCACAACCTGTTTTTTTTTTCCCTGTGGCCTGTTTCTCTGACTAACACACTATTCGAGGTACCTGAAATAGCAAAAGGTTCCTCACGGGGATTAGGTGCTCATTACACATAAAAGGGGTGGAGAGCATCAATTACAGAATCCACTCCCTAGTATCTGCACCCTCAGAAAGAAAGGAACCATAGGATCCTCGGATGAGTCACAGGCAAGCGAATGAGTCACAAGGTGCCAGGTAGCCGTCGACCAAGCCTCATGTATCTGTCATCCGCAGGAGCCTCCTACATAGCTGGCTCTGCAGCCCAACAGATGGTCCCAGGAAACCAGCATCTCTCAGCCGGGAAAGCTAAACAAGAAAGTTTGGGCGGCAGAGTTGTAGGTCTTCAGTACCTGCAATAAAAGAGATAAGCTTTAAAGGATCTTAAAGAAAACATAAGAGAAAAGAAATGATGGGTGAAACCCTATCCCAGACAGTTCAACACAGTATCCTTCTTCATCAGACACACATGGTTTCAGCTGCGATATTATTGGCAGGTAGAATGGAAGCCTGTTGTCTGGGATGTGTCTATATGATTGCATGAATGCGACATTCCACCTCAATGGTGATACCACAGTATCCATGCCCTGTCTGAGGGGAACGGCAAGTGTTCAGCTCAGTGCATATTAGATCAGTTCTGTTAGAACTCGCAGCCAATACACGCACACAGCTCTGTTTTATAGAAATTCGTTCCCCGTGTTTATTCATTTTTAAAGATTTATTTCATAGTTTTATTTAAGTGTGTGTTGTACAGACCTGAGTGTGTTTATGTGCACCACTGGTGTGCAGGTTACCTGTGGAGGCCAAAAGAGAGTGTTGGATCTCCTGGAAATGGAGTTATAGGCGGTTGTGAGCTACCTGATATGGGTGTTAGGAAAAAAAACTCAGATCCTCTGCAAGAATAGCAAGTGTTCTTAACCACTGGACCATCACTCCGGCCCCAGTTTGCGGCTGTCTTTTAATTAACAAAATTATACATTTAGCATACAACATGCTTTGAAATATGCACATGATGTGGAATAGCTAAATGAAGCCAATTAAAATATGTGTTGGCTCCCATAGCTACTGTTTTTGTGGCGAGAATATTTGAACACACCTCAGCAATTTCCAAGCATGTCCCGCGTCACTGGGAGCCATAACCATCTAATGTACAGTAGATTCCTTGGGTTTGTCTTGCCTCATGATTTCAAGAGATTTCAATCAACCAGAGCAGGGAAGATGCAGCAAAGCTTCTCTCCTGTGGGAGCGGAAAGCAGCAGCTAGTCACATAATGGGGGCAAAGTTGCTCTCTATGGGAGCATGAAGTGGCAGCTAGTCATACCATGGGGAACTAGGAATCAGACAACACCAAACCCAGAAACCTAGCTGCAATTTCAAAGGCCCACCCTGAGTGACTTAACTCTGTTCCTGTCTGCTTTCTGTTGCTGTAATAAACACCGTGATAAACAAAAACAAAAAACAACAAGCAAAAACGCAACTTGGAGAGGAGAGGGTTTATTCCAGCTGAGAGGTCACAGTCCATCACTGAGGGAAGCCAGGGCGAAGCTCAAGCAAGAGCTGAAACCGAAACCCTAGAGGACCACCCTGCTCCTGGGCTGCTCAGCTTCTTTTCTTGTACATCCCAGGTTCACTGCCTAGGGACGGCACAAGCCCCACACAATGGCCTGGCCCTCCTTTAGCAACTAATAGGTAAGAAAGTGCCTCATAGACAGGCCCACAGGCCAATATGATGGCGGAAGTGCCTCAGCTGAGGGTCCCTCCTCACAGGTGACTCCAGTTTGTGTCAACTTGACAAAACTCACCTGCATGTGACCCATCTGCTAAGGTCCCTCCCACACTCTCCCCAGACAGTGCCACCAGCCTGGGAGCACATTTGAGGTCCAACCCAGGACAGACCGTCTGTGAGACTCCATCAACTTCTTGCTTTGTAGGCCTTCGTACTGGGTCACATTTCCACTTTATAGATTACTGACTTAAAACAGATTTGGTTTCTAGTCTTTCTGTAACACTGACCAACAAAGGGAACAGTTAACAAAGCAGTGAAAGGGACATTTTTAGTCATGTGAGAGAGATTTTATAATCACTGAAAAGTAGAACAAGCACCTGGTTCTTGTGAGCTCCCAGCTCATTTCTGTGAATGTGTCTGAGAGACAGCTAGACCTCTCCAGCATTTAGTCTAGGGTTTAACAAATACGCATGCCAATTATTACTAGGGTGCATATGATATTTACAATGGCTATTCAACTCAGCCCATGACCATAGTATAGCTTTATGAGGCTCCATAGTATTTATTAATGAAGCAATACAGTGATATTTTAATTGGGGATATTGTTAACACTAAAATATCTGTAGATTACAAGGTACAACATTAATGGACATGATGGCACATGCCTTTAATCCCTATATTTGGAGACAGAAGCACACAAATCTCTGTGAGTCTGAGGCCAACCTGACCTATATAGATAGCAATTTCTAGGCTAACCAAGAGCTACACAGTAAGAACCTGTCTTTTTTTTTTAAAGCCCATAGGCATTTAAGACCAAAATATGTAGGCTCAAATACCGTTCAGAAATAGAAATATTTCTGATTGTCCTGTTAGCCTCTACATATTCCTCTGCTGATTATCCTAACTATTGTATTGCCCTGCCCTATATGTTGGCCACAAATGTCTGCAGTTTTGCGGTATTCAAACAAAGCTTTTTATCTATGAGAGTGGCTTCGACTATCAAGCTAAGGCAGCAGATTAAACTGTGTCTATGCTGGTGCAGACAGGGAAAAGTTGGGGGATTTGTAGACTGTACTGTTCCAGCGAAAGGAAGGAAGCAGACAGGATGAAACTCAGTGGTACAGTACTTCGGTAGCCTAGAGCCCTGGGTCAATCCCGGCAGCACAGAAGAAAATGGGAGGAAGAAAGAAACACCTAATGAACTCAGTGAAATGGTCCTCAAAGAATAGGCTCTGCTGTTACGCCGACTTTGTAGGTGGATAAACAGACACAGAGAGTAAAGAGGATTCCCTGGGCTCCAGGAGACCTGCTTCTGTCCCTGAGTGTGTCTGACACAAGCCTACACTGTCGGAGCTCCCGACTCTCAGCCTAATTAGTCATAGAATGGACTCATTTTGCAATAGATCAGCTTATTATAGGTAATGAGAAATACAAAGTACAAAGTTACAAAATAGAATTCTGTTTATTATCTGTTCTGAAAGGTAGATATTTGTTATTTAAGTAAGACAATACACCTTACTAAATAGGCTAATATGAGCTACACATGTCATTATAAGTAGATTTAATTACCTTTAAGGAAATTCAAGTACAGGATCATTTACTCATCAACACCAAGCTAAGACATTCAAGATATTTAGGGCCACACATGACTAGATTGGATGACACAAGGGCTTGCTCTGTCCCCTCCAGGGTGTTCCAGATTCCTAAAGGAGATGTCCTGTGACTTAGTTTTGGGCCGAACACTAGAAGCATTCCAAACAGACAGCGTTGCTAACTGACCTTCCACGCACTAGAACTATTTGTAAATGTAAATGTTCCAAGAAGGCAGTGCAATGAGTGACAGGTTGCATGATAATGGAGCAACAAGAACTTCAGAGAACCCTGGAGAAATGCGTTAAAGACTACAACAGATGCTCAGCTCCAGGGATTGTTCATGATGAATACTGGGCTAGTGATGTTAGACCTTCCAGCTTCTATAAGATAGGGGTTACTACTGCTGCACAAAATCATATCAAGTATTTCATTGACAGCATGTTTCAAAGTATGCATCTACGTGGAATGGCCAAACTCTGCAAACACATACACTGTCTTCTATACTTATGTGTTGTCAGTCCTGCTTTTCATTGTGAAGACACTTAAAATCCACTCTTGGCAGTGTCAAGTACACACTGTGTGTTGTTGAGAACAACAGCCATTTAACATACACTAAATTCTTCAAATTTATTATTCTCTAGAATAAAAATTATTTTAAAAATAAAGTGCTTTCTTCTTTTTAAGAAAAATTGTGTGTGTGTGTGTGTGTGTGTGTGTGTGTGTGTGTGTGTGTGTGTGTATGTTTCTCTCCTTCCACTGTATGGGTCTATAGATTGAACTCAATTCATCAGGCTTGTCAGTAGGTGCATTTACCTGATTAGCCATCTTACCGGGCCATCTGGCAGGCTTTGATTTCTGTTTTTGCAACCTGCCCCTGCCCCTGCCCCAAAGACCCGGGTAGTTACCACTCTACTCTCTGCTCTCATGGATTTAACTTTTTCAGGCTTGGCATTAAGTGAAATAGGTGTCTTTATCTTTCTCTGTCCGGCCAAATTCATCCACCACAACATCCTCCGTGGTCACTCGTGATGTTGCAAGTGGCAGGATTTCTCTCTTTTTAACAGATGTAGTGTATTCCAGAATGCTGGATTCTAGTAAAGCTCAGAAAGCAGGAAGTATAGAATCCTATCCACAGATGTACTGAGTCCCAGGATCTCTCAGGAACTCTGGATTATGCAGCCTACTATAACCCCATAAGGACTGAAGTAGAAGAGATTAGGAAGTGTCTGTGCAACCAAGCAAGGCTTAGGACTGGAAAGATGACTCAGTTCTTACAAGGGACCAGGATTCATTTTCCACCATCCATGACTGATAACTCATGACTGCCTACTGTAGCTCCAGGTCCAGGGGATCTGACCACCTCTTCTGCCCTCCATAGGCTCTGCATTCACGAGGCATAAAGGAAAACAGAAGGTACAGCAAGAGCTAGGAAGGGCTTTGGAGTCCAGTGACTGAGAAAGATGGGATGTGGCTCTGATTTGAGCCTTTGAGTTTCAAATCTAAATTTCTGCCACTGTCTGGATGGCTGACTTAGGCCTACACAGGTCACAAAGAACATTTTGAAATATGGTTTACCTGGACTTGGAGGTAGCTCAGGGGACCCAGGGAAAGGCAGAGCCTCATGGTGACTAGAACTAGGTGCCTAGAAGCCTTCCCACAGGGGTGGCTTGCTGGCTTTTCTGACATCCTTGTGCTCCTGCATTACTTGTACCCTGCTAGCACTTGGAAGTCACCTGCCTGACAGTGTGACCTCCAGTACTTGGACATCCTTCTGATTATTTCTTCAATAGATATTGACCGGGGTCTGTGAACTGTAGGAGGCACACTCATGATCCCAAATTTGGTCAAATGTGTAGTACAGCACCAATTAACTCTGGCCCAGGGTTCAAGCACACGTTTGAAAGCTGGAGGTCAATCTCTTCTTCTAATGCCTTTCCCTCCTGTGGGTAAACATTACATCATAAAACTGCTAGAAGGATAAAACATGACTAAATAAATTATGGTATGAAAATATTGAGGCTGGACTTGGTAGCACACATCTTTGATGTCAGGACTCAGGAGTTTAGGCTGGCTTCAAACTAATAAATATCCCACTTCTATTTCCCAAGTGCTGAGATTGTATGTGGGTTAGATAAATGCCTGGCAAAGGAGGGAGATGCTATATGACATCAGCTGAAGATACTGGAGTCACACTGCCACAAGCCGCAGGATTGTTGGCATTGACCAGACACAGCGAGAGGTGTGTGAGAACCTCCCTGATGTGTCTGTTCATGAATTACTGCTGCTTCAAAGCCACCAGTTTATGGCAACTTGCGTGATAGTCCTTCAAAACTATAAACCGTGGTTAATGGGTAGAGATTGTTATAATTTTTTTATTGGGAACTTTTAGTTAATTTATTTATTTGGTTTTTTTGAGACAGGGTTTTCTGGATAACAGCTCTGACTGTCCTGGAGCTTGCTTTGTAGACAAAGCTGTTCTTCAAATTCACAGAGATCTGTCTACCTCTGCCTCCAAAGTGTTAGGTTACAAACTGCCCAACTTATTTATTTTATTTTTTGAGATTATAAAATTCCTATATCATTTGCCCCTTCCCTTGCCTCTCTTCAAGCCCTCCCATATACTCCTTCTTGCTCTCTTTCAAATTTATGGTCTCTTTTTCATTAACTGTTGTTACATATATATAAGCATATAGACATATATTCCTAAATACATCAATACAATCTACTCATCCTGTATAATGTTACTTAATTTAGCTTGTATTGTGGAGAATGAGGCAAATAATCAATACAGTTTCCTTTACGGGGAGAATTTTCCAAAGCTTTGAGGTCAGCCTCACCCGTTCACCTGGAGTTGGAACAGGTTTCCAGACCACATTTGGTCCCTCATCCAACACCCATGGTTGACATGTGGCTCTGAAAACACTAGCCCTGACACCTTGGTAAACAATGGAGTGATGCTTCCTGGAATAGCTAGGCAAATGATGCATTAAAAGAAAAGAAGGACACACACAGGCGCACGCACACAGAGAGATGGCCAGATTGGTCTAGTGGCTCACACTTGTAATTACCAGTGCTGAGGCTGCAGGTATAAGAAGGGCATGGGTTCAAGGAAAGCCTAGACTACATCCAAGATCTAGACCAGCCTGAGAGCTACACAGCCAGACACTATTACAGGAAGATAGAGATGGGGGAGAGAACAAAGAAGAAGAGTTGGAGGAGGAAAAAGAGAAAGAAAGAAGAGGAGAAGGGAAGAGAAGGAGGAGGAGGAGGAGGTGAAAAGGAGGGGAGGAAGGGCAAGAAACCCCAGATCTGGTCATCCTTATTCATAATAACAGATGTCAAATTGAAATTACCTTGAGATGTGTCTTAGTTAGGGTTTCTATTGCTGTGAAGAGACACCATGACCACAGCAACATTTATGAAGGGAAACATTTAATGGGGGGTGGCTTGCAGTGTGGAGATTTAGTCTATTATCTTCCTGGCAGGAAACAAGGCAACATACAGGCAGACACAGTACTGGAAAGGGTCTGAGAGTTCTACATCTTGACCTGCAGGTAGTAGTAAGAGATTGTCACTAGTCCTAGCTTGAGCATATAAGACCTCAAAGCCCACCCCCGCAGTGACAAACTTCCTCCAACAAGGCCACACCTCTACAACAAAGCCACATATAGTACCATTCCCACATATAGTGCCATTCCCTATCAGCCAAGCATTCAAACACATGAATTTACAGGGGTCATTTCTATTCAGACCACCACAAGATGCTACATGTAACCCATCTGGTTGGCAAATACCATAAACACTGTATGGTCAAAAACATGAGAAGAATAGGCAATTTCTCTGAGTGAAGTTGTCACATCACCTCTAAGGGCCAAATTAGCAACATCTGACATTGACAAATACTATGGTAGATGCTATGCTAAATGTTGCATGACCTAGCAATCCCAGTCCTGGATACAGTATACACTAAAAACACAGGAGGGAATGAAGGTTACTTAGTATACACTGTTTGGAAGCAGTACATTGGACACCATGTAAATGTTCATTAGGAAAATAAATTTCAGCTCATAGAATGGAGTGGTGTACAGCCATAAGAATCATACTTACATGGACCAAACTCTGTGATAAAACCAAGACAGTACCCTGTGCAAAGAACGCTATTGTCTGTATTTTTTAAAGAAAGAAAAGAGATACCCATATATTTGCATTTGCTTATATGTGAAATTCCTTCCATCCAAAAAAGTATTTTTAAAGTTCATTTATTGGTCTTGAAATGAGTTCATACCAGTGCCTTTTTCCTGCTTCAAAATACCTTTCGCTGCACAGAAAGAAGACACTTCCCAATGACTTTTATGAAAACACTGGGCCTGGGGCAAGGCACTGCCATGTTCTGAATTATAAAGATATACTTGCACTCCATATTGTAGGAATGAATCTACAAATCCAGGTCCTTAACTGCCTAGCATAAACACACTACTAATAGTTTGCTTAATTAAATTAGTGTCCTTCCAGCCCAGTGCCCCTAGAGGAGGACAAGGGTGACAATGGTAGAAAATGATTTGACTTGCATTTCAAGAAGTGCCTGAGCCCAAATGGCGACAATAAGAGGAAAGGATGTAAGAGGGACAAGTAAAGAAGGAACACAGACATCATAAATCCTCCAAATGCGGTCAATCATCTGGTCAGAGGGATAAGAGAGATCTCAGGATGTGACTGCCTCCACGGCCCGCCCCCAACCTCCTTCTGCCTATAAAATTCGCTGTCTGGAAATGATTTCAGACATTTTTAGAATGTCAATCACCGTCACCTAAGACTGTCAGCTCTCTGAAAAAGAAAACAGTGTTAAGATTCAATTTTAGTCTCTGCAGATCAACTTCTGCAGCAGGGCTCTAGGATCACAGCTGCACTGATAGGATGCGTGTATGGCACAGATGGGAGGGAGTCCTATACACAGCAATGCACGCTGAATGCTACCGTAGGGGTGGAGATGACCTCAGCCTTAAACTGAACGCCAGAGGCCCCAGCTAAAACGCACGTGGGGTGCTGACCCCAGAAACTACAAGGTGGTGATGCTGTGGTCTAACTCACTGTTTGAGGGGAAATTTGTTATTCAGCCACAGACAACTAATACAGAACCCAATCCCCTGATAATTATCTTGATCTAAGAAACATTGCCAAGATGAAACAGAAAGATCTAACTGCAAGTTGGAAGTGACCTAATCTGTAGAGAAATCTAAATCAAAATTTAAAATCTGGTAGGTGACTAACACAAAAGCTTTTCACTGAAAAGGGAGGGTAATTTTAGAATTTCTTTTAATTCCCACCTTTTAAGTTATGAAAATATGTCAGTTGTTTCTTATAACGTTTTCTGTCTCTTTTTAGAAAAATTTCTTGCCGGACTTGGTGGCGCCTGCCTTTAATCCCAGCATTCAGAAGGCAAGGGACGCAGATCTCTTCTGTGAGTTGGAGGCTAGCCTGGTCTACTTAGTAAGTTCCAGGAAGGCAGGGCTCTGTAAAGAGACCCTGTCTCAAAAAAAAATTAGAAGATAAAAAATTCTCTTCCATACTCCAGCAGATGCCCCCACACCATGTACACATGAGCATCACTAACTCAACTTTGTGGTTTACCATAAATAAAAAAATACATATGATGCTGGTAAAAGGGCATATTAGGGGGAATATGGAATATGGCAGAAGTTGGAGGAGAAAATACATGTAGATAAGATCACATTTCTTTGTATACATGTATGAAATTCTCAAAATTAAAGAAAAACATTTAAAAAGCATTTGCGTTGAAGCATTTTGAGTGTAACAAATCAAAGACAGAGTGCCTAAATTAGATTCGACACAGTATATAATGCTGACTTATATGTTACAACATTTGGAAATTACATTTTATGGGCAGTGGTAGCACGTACTTTTAATCCTATGCAGAGGCGGGCAGATCTCTGTGAGTTCTAGGCCAGCCTAATTTACAAAGCGAGTTCCAGGACAGTCAAAAATATACAAAGAAACACTGACTCAAAAAAACCAACATCTATCTATCTATTTATCTATCTATCTATCTATCTATCAATCATATGCGTGTTGGTGTACCACGTCTCTCCTCCTATCAGGTAGGGCCTGAGAACCAAACTCAGGCCACCAGGATTGACAATAGGTACCTTTTCTGGATGAACTATCTTGCTGTTCCTATTTTATGTCATTTTTGCCAACAATAGTTTGTTTCCAAACTCTAGTAGAGTCTTCTGGTAGTTTACAAGAACAAACAGTAAATAAATACAAAATAACACTGCCTGCCCTCTTCTCTTTCCATAGAAATAAAATTTAAGCCAGACCCAGGCTTCCCAGGGAGAGGTGACACTTCCAAACTTCTGCTGAGACTGCAAGGGCATGTTGCTAGTGATAGTATAAACTCTGATTCACTTGTTGATTGTGACAGTGACACCCAGGATCCTCACCTCCTGCTCTTTCTCAGGAACTGTACACAAGGAGACTCGGATGTAAGGTGCAGTCCCAGGGCAGGGCATGGAGGCTCAATTGGATGAAGAGAACTCAAATTACTGAGTGATATGTCAGTGCAACCTTATCTTGGGACCATGTAACAAAGAGAAATAAATATGTATGTTCTTAGAACACTGGGTTTTTATTATTGCAACTTACCTATTATCCCTAATAAATCCAATACTGAGATTTTCAAAATATGCCACTGTCTGCACTAGGTAGTACATAACTATAATCCAGCACTTACCAGGTGGAAGTCAATGGACTTGAGAATCTGAAGCCAGTTTGGGCTACATAACAAAGCCTCATCTTTAAAGATAAAATACAAAGGGCCAGAAAGATGGCTCAGTAAATGAGAGTACTTGCTGTGAAAGCATGACAGTCTGAGGATGCGTCTGTGTGGCTTCTGTGACCCCAGCATTGTGGAGGGCAGAGACAGCTTAGTTCCAGGTTCTGTGAAAGAGCCTGCCGCAAAGGAGGGAGACAGAGCATGGAGGGCAGGACACACAACACAATGCACATTGCTGGAACTGGAGTCGGAGCGTGGAGAGCAGGACACACAACACAACGCTCATTGCTGGAACTGGAGTCGGAGCATGGAGAGCAGGACACACAACACAACGCTCATTGCTGGAACTGGAGTCAGAGCGTGGAGAGCAGGACACACAACACAACGCTCATTGCTGGAACTGGAGTCGGAGCGTGGAGGGCAGGACACACAACACAACGCTCATTGCTGGAACTGGAGTCGGAGCGTGGAGGGCAGGACACACAACACAATGCACATTGCTGGAACAGGAGACAGAGCGTGGAGAACAGGACACACAACACAATGCACATTGCTGGAACTGGAGTCGGAGCATGGAGAGCAGGACACACAACACAATGCACATTGCTGGAACAGGAGACAGAGCGTGGAGAACAGGACACACAACACAACGCTCGTTGCTGGAACTGACTCCTGATGCCTCATGCAAGTCATCTGGGGATTTTCACAAGAGCCTTTAAGAAAGACAGTCACAAGTGAAAATTAGTGTTTCATCACAGAAGAAAAAGAACACCGTGACTGATCTCAGGTGTCAAGAATCACTGAAAGCTTGAGTCGGACAGAAAGGCTCCACCTGAAATCTAATTGGGTCCCACACTAAGCGTGACATGTTTTATGCTCTTTCCCCCCCCCCCCTTAACTAGAAGAAAGGTTGGAGCAACAAATTTGGGAGACATGAAGATTCAAATGACTTCATAGAAAAGTGTGTGTTTGTTTGTGTGTGTGTGTGCGTGTGCATGTGTGTAGACAACGGGCTGGGAGCTACTGTAATACCAGCTGTTAAAATCAAACCATGGGTTTGGGTTTCCTGTCCATAAATGACAGCGAGCCGCACTGGGGAGGGAGGCTACAGCCTCCTGAGCTATGCGTGGCTGGGTGTGACATCACAGGGCTGTGACCGCAGCCCCATGCTTCTCTGAAAGAGGAAAATGGGATCTCTGAAGAAGGTACTGCCTTGTTAATCACCTTCGCCATGTTTTCCAGGTAGTACTAAAGAGCAAGGGATGCAGAGAGCAGGGATGAGAGGAGATCACGCCATCCTTGGGCCCTGGGAACCAAAGACCTTCAGCCTCCAAGGGCAGCTGGAGAAGCAAGGTGGTAACAGGTGCTCCTCCACAGCCATTTATCCAGCCAAATAGCAGGTTTCACAAGGGCAGCCAGAACAACCCCACTCAACCCCTTACCCCAGCAGCCTTCTGCTCCCAACTAAGGACTGGATTATAGTTTTGCTGCAGGGCAATCACCTGAGCCTCCTTTAACTGTTGCTTCTCACTCGTGGTGACGAGGTGCAGAGGTCATTTTAGGATCTCAGAGACCCAGAAGGGAGGATTAGGAGTGTCCACGAAAAACCATGACACATCTGCAGGACGTTTTTTGCTGTTTTAAAGCAGTCGCTGGGGCACCTTGTGGTCTTGCAGCACCTTGTTCCCTTTGGGTCTAAAGTCTTAGCAAGGCCCAAGGCGGGAGCAGGGGTGGGAATGTGGAGGAGATTTCTGTTTTTCCACGACATCACTGGGGTTGACTCTAGCCACTTCGCTTTTCTTCTATTCTTGAACAAGTTTGAAAGGCACAGTGGCTATCCTGTGAGGAGGAAACATTGCATCAAGCCGAGTTTGGAAAGCACTGGTAGTTCTCCTTAGGAGCCAGACTCCTGGGAATTAAACTTGCAGAAACCAGGCAAAGGTGGGGACCCGGAGCTGAGGTGTGGGGATGGGGGGCGGGGGAAGAGGACCAGCTTCACTTTGGGCTCAAGATTTGAAAGGAGTACCACAAAGCTTCCAGGCTCCAGCAGCGTTTGGAAGGATGTAGAGTGCGGGTGCACAGGTGCTCTTCCTTAGTGGTTAGCTTGCACTAGCCCGACAGAGTGGGGTTGGCGCGCAGGTCAAACACCTAGACTCTTGCAAGCAATTGCGAGAGCACCCTGAGGGGAGGGGGCTGCGGCCGCCCGGATGGCGAGGAAGGGGTGGAGGCAGACACCTGGGTTTCCCCGCGTGCAGGGCGGGCGCTAGGACCCGGGCGGCGCACCTGTTGGCTGGCCCTGCGCCCCGCCCGCCCTGCGCTGGGAGCACCCGGCTGCCGAAAGCCAGGCCGGGGCACACGCCGAGAACACGGACGCGCGTGGCTGCAGGTCGGACGAGCAGGGTCGCGGCTCACCATGGCCGAGCTGTTGCGGAGTCTGCAGGATTCGCAGCTCGTGGCGCGCTTCCAGCGCCGCTGCGGACTCTTCCCGGCGCTGGAGGACAATCCTCGGGAGAATAGCTCGGGCCCCTCGGAAGGGACGACGCGGGTCCCCGAAGTCGCGCATCTCCCCGCCAACCCGCAGGTAACCGCGGGCAGCTGTATGCAGTGGGGAGGAGGGCGACGGCCGCCTGCGTATCTGCGGGTCCCGGCGATTCCGCGATGGGGACCGACAGGCTCCATCCGCCGCCTCCCAGCATCCACACTAGGGAGGGTATGGTGGGGGTCAGTCACACGATGCCACCTTCTATCGCTGCAGGTGGCAACTACATCTTCTCAGACAACACCCAGAGCCTTTGCACGTATCCGTTGAGAGATTCTATACTTTAATTACTTTAATGAGTAAGTTCGTGTTTCAGTAGATTCTGCCAGAAGTATGAGAGTTACGTAACTGAAAAGAGGAGTGGAGATGTCCTTGACACTTCCCTGGGATACAGCCCGAGAACTGCCCCAGAGTTCTTAGGTTGCAGCGGCATCCTCCTTTTGCTCCTCACAGACTCAGGAGTGGCGCGCTTCGCTTTCTGCACCACCAACCCTGAGCTCCTCAGAGGATTCACCACCCCACATCCAGTCACCCTCAGGAATGGGGTCCAACGCGGTCTCCCTCCCATAGCCCCTACTCTTGGGGGCCTTCCAGCCGGGTCGGTCTTTCGTGACTGGCCCTAGTGGCCTTTTCCATAGATGCTTTGCATCCCGAGCGAGGTTATACAACTCTACTGCAGCTTTGCGTTCTGCAGTGCCCAGGGACTCCTCCAAGCTAGAAGGACCCGGCAGGCGGCAGATGGCAGCTACGGAAGCTTGTCTCCCTTGGGCACCACCAGCAGCTGCCCTTTCCCTCAACTAAGCAGAAAATGATAAACCAGGAGAGAAGCAATTCTACTCCCCCCACCTCCCCAAAACACACACACACACACACACACACACACACACACACACACACACACACACACACACACACACACACACTGTTTTGTTCTCCCGGGAAGATTCTGTTAACTGTAAAGTGACACGTCCTTGTGCACAGATAACCAGTTTAGAACCTGGCTCTCGTGCAGTGTAGAATACTAGAGGAATTGAGTTACAGAATTCATTTGGAAAGGTGTCTGTGGGCTGGTTGTGTTCTCAGCTAGAGAAATTCTTTACAATACTTTCACTTTCTGGTTCCTTCACTGTGCTATATGGCATGCGAATAGCTTTTAGATTAATTCAAGACCCCTGTCTTTACTAGTCCCTTGTCCCAAAAGGCGATGGAGGTGTATAGGACTAATGCCCCACCCCCACGGGAGGCCTTTCCTGCGCAGGCACCCTGCCTACATTCAGGACCTGAGCCAGCTGCTCTGTCTCCTCGCTGTACCTGCGCTTCTTAATTCAGGAAGCTGAGGACTAAATTTTCCCATTAAGTGTTTCTTAAACTGTTTTATACAATCCCGGCGATAATGTGATTGCACGTTCTGGGGAAGGTTCCTCTTCCCCTTTAAAAACAAGCTGAGCATACTCAGCTTCTTGGAGTGCCCAGATGGTCAGGGGAATCAAGGAGTGGGGTTCTGGTTCCCTCCCCAGACTTGAATAACTATAGCCCAGGAACTATGTAAAAGAAAACTGAGAATTCAGGATAATAAATCCAGGTAGTAACTGTAACAGGAAAAAATTAACTCGAGATCTTTTGATAAGAGAAGGGGTTGTGAGTGTTTTAACAGGTTTAAGAGAGAGGGAAGGTTAGCTCTCAACAAATAGTAATAATTGTATCTCTGCCCCCAGATAACTCACAGGATCTTAAGGGGGCAATTGTGAAAACTCTTCCCCGCAGTCCTGTTTCCTTTCTCTTTTGGCTTTTTACAAACCAGATGGTGGCTGAACAACCTTTAGCATTTTTTTTTTAAAGACAGTTTCACTATGTGGGCCAGACAGTTTCACTACTTAGCCCAGGCTGGCCTTGAACTGGTAAAACTCCTGCCTCAGACTCCCAAGGGCTGAGGTTTTAGGTGTGCACCGTCAAATCGGACACCCTTCAGCTCTCAAGGACAAGTCCTTTGCTGACAGCAGGCTGTCTCTGGTTCTGTCAGTTCTCCCTGCTTCTTGAGGTGTGTTCCTTGCAGAGTGCACTGCATTGTGTAACTGCCATTGAGTGGGGAGCTGATGATGCCAGCCTCCTCCTGTTGATGAAATCTCCAGCAAGGCAGGAGCTTTGTTGGTTCTGCCCATTTTCTTCACTTGGATCTTCTTCACCCAGTTGAAGCTCTGTGAATTCTGTGGCTATCTAAGCATAGATTGCAGTAGGAAAATCAATAGCTTTTAAGATTTTAAACAGAGACTACTAAAGATCAAATTAAAATACCAAACGATTTTTTTTTCCACATAGCCTAGAAGACAGCCCTGGGACATTGACTTAGGATCTTTCAAATAGTTGAGAAGTTAATTCCTTCATTGACGTTACTTTAGATATCAAGGAATCTAATTCATCTTCTGCATTTTCTGTATTTATTGTAATCCTTAACACTAGACAGGTAAGGAAATGAATAAGGGCTTCCCATACAAATTCTCATAATACCACACACTTTCAGGTTAGAGATTAACTCTATCTTTTATGAGCTAGGGTGTGGCTTGGCTTGCACAAAGCCATCGTTGAAAAAATGGGCTGGGCCTTAGACTTTGCCCAGTAAGTCCCTAGGGTTGAATGACTTTTGAGAACTACCCAGATAGCTGCACAGTTTTGGGAAGCCAGATCTTTTGATTCCGAAGTCTAAACTTGAAGCTTCCATGGCAGAAATCCCAGGGCTTTGTGTGTGCCTTGCTAAGAAGGTGTGAGGCATCAGACTTGGCTGGACAGGGTAGAAGTGAGAGTGAAGTACTACCAGGTGCTCTTTACCAAGAAGCAAGTTTGCAGGGTTAGCCATCAGAGGGCTTTCTTGAATGGCTTTGGGAGGTAGTGTCCTGCTCTATGTAGGGATCCTAGGATTGTGTACAGAGGCAGAGACCAGGATTGAACTGTGTTTATTTGTTCTGAGGTCAAGCCAACCTGCCATACAATGGTGTTTTGATTTCTGACACCCTTGCTTGCCCAACACGATTGTGTTTAGGCTTTGTGTAGCCTTTCTTCATCATTACATTGGACTGGGCTTAGACTTTCCAAACATTGCTATGCTCAATAAATACTTTCTTGACACTTGTTCACACATAATTCTCAAGTTTGGTTGCATAGGAATCAAAATTAGGTTGTGTTGAAAATTACTTTGTTCCAGGATGGGCCATGGTGGCACATGCCTTTAATCCCACTACTCAGGAGTCAGAAACAAGTGGCTCTCAGAGTCTGAGGCCAGCTTGATCTATAGAGGGAGCTCCAGGGCAGCCAGGACTACACAGAGAAACCCTGTCTCAAAAAACCAAAACCAACCAAACAAAAAATCTAAACAACAAACAAACAAACAAAACAAACAAAACCCCTTTCTTCCAAGATATCATAATGTTATTTAGCACATATGCTGATTTAAAAAATATAAAATAACCGGACAGTGGTGGCACATGCCTTTAATCCAAGTGCTGACTTGGGAGGCAGAGGCAGGAGGATCTTTGTGAGTTTGAGACCTGCCTGGTCTACAAGAGCTAGTTCCAGGACATGCTCCAAAGCTACAGAGAAACCCTGTCTCAAAAAAACAAAAACAAAAAGAGTAAATAAATAAACAAAATAAAATTAGGCAGTGGTGGTGCATACTTGTAATCCCAGCACTTGTGAGGCAGAGGCAGGCTGTGGTTCGAGGCCAGCCTCGTCTACAAAACAAGTTCCTGGACAGTCAGAGCTGTTACACAGAGAAACCTTGTCTGGAAAAATAAGTGTACACACACACACACACACACATACTAAAACAATGTAGGAGAGATTATTAATATATTGTAAACTATTAAAAAGGGTCAAAGGAGCAAATAGTAAAAGAACACAACCATGGTCATTTCTAACGAGCAAGAAGAAGCCCTGGTACCAAAACGAATGAGAAGATCAAAAACTCATGCGTCTCAGGTTTAAAAACCAGTGTTTCACTAACAAAGAGGAAGCACGCCCTAGAGTGAAGTGCAGACCCACGTAACTAAGTTCCAGAAAGACCATCTTGGATTTGTTTTTAGGTTAGGTGGTTTATTGGTTATTTTTCTGTTGGCTGTGATGAAATTCCATGACCAAGGCAGCTTATGGAAGAAAGAGTTCATTTGGACATATGGTTCTGGGGTTTGGGGGGTCAGGGGGGAAGAGTCCCAATGGCAGGGAAGCATGGCAGCAAGCTGTAGACACTGCAGGAGCAGTGAGCTGAGCATTCACATCTCAAGCAGAGAGATGTACGCGAGGCTTTAAACCCTCAAAGCCCAGCTCTCAGAGACATACTTCCTCCAGCAAGACCATTCCTTGTAAATGCCCCTCCCCCAAGCACCAGCAAGGGACTAATTACGCAAACCCTGGAGTCTAGGTGAGACAGTTCTCATTTAAACCACCACGGTTTGCACTCTTGTTTTATGTTCAGACCCAATTGCATTGTGTAGATAAGATGATATTTTGAATGAATAAATTTTGCAAAAGTGCAAAACAATGAAACGTCTCCATCATAAATAAAACACAGGAGGAAGGGAGGTTGTTTGGACGTCTTTGCACTTCTGTTTTCTCCCTTCAAACTTTCGGGCCCTGTCTAAGTCAACTGGAAGTCTACATAACACCTCCGTTGGATTATTGGTTTGCTAACCTCCTGGGGATCAGGAGTCTAGGACCTGGCTTTTGCAGTTTCTTGTGGACTGGGCCTCTCTTGTCCCATCTGCATAAGAGCAGAGTGGAGCAGAACTGTGTTCCACTAGGTGGCTTTTCATTATGATCACTTAAAGGAGTGGAACTTTAACCAGACGCCAGCAAGCAAAATAATGTCCAGAGTGAAGCCCAGCGGGGCTGACAGGTGAGGGGGAGGCTCTGGGTTCTCTTTCCCCGGGACTCACAGCCATAGGATGTTCGGTATGCGGGTGGAAATGACCCAGGAAGTAGTGACTCAGTGGCAGCTGTGGCCTTTTAACTTCATTGCAGCCGACCTGGCTGACGGGCCAAACTTCAAGTTTTGATTAGCCTTTGTGCGACGTTCAGGCTTGAAAGGGTAGATGCACCACTTTGAAAATACAGATTGGCGACTTTTTTTTCTTCCTTTTCTAGTTAACAGATGTTAAAATTGTGAGAAAACATGAAAGAAAAATTTAGCCATGCCCTTGTACTGCCCAATAACTGCTCAAGCAGAGTGCGATGTGATATTTAGTGGCTTCTTGTTACTCTGTCACATGGGTTGCCTATAATTCCATTGGTCTACTGCTGGCCTTTAGATTGCTGTCAGATTTCTCGTGGAAAATAATAGCATTGCCAGGCGGTGGTGGCACAGGCCTTTAATCCCAGCACTCGGGAGACAGAGGCAGGTGGATCTCTGTGAGCCTGGTTTACAGAGTGAGTTCCACGACAGTCAGGGCTACTCAAAGAAACTCTGTCGTGAAAAACCAAAAAAAAAAAAAAAGCATCTTTATATAAATGTATTTCTATCTAACATTTGTAATCTCCTAATTCAAATGTCTAGACAAGGGTGAGAGATATAAATATACGTTATGACTCTCCATAAGTTTAACCAAATGACCCCAGAGGCAGGTGTAATACTGTGAACAAGAAAGAGCACACATTTCCCACTCCTTGCCAAGGTGACACACTAATGAGTTCTCTCCTCTCTGGGATAAATAGGCTACTTGTACTTGAGTCTCCTCTTTGCTTCTCTCGTTTATAATCATTTATTGATCGGCTGCTATGCTCCTGGGACATCATCTATCTCAGAGACACAAAGATAAATAAGCTTTAGATCCTTGCCCCGAGAAGAGCGCAAATGAAGATGGTAACATGAAGAAAAATGAGGGCAGAAGAACAAATGCCGGGGCCAGAAAGGTGGCTCAGCTCTTAAGAGCACTGACCGCTTTTCCAGAGGACCTGAGTTCAATTCTCAGCACCCACATGACTCCTCACAGCTATCTGTAGCTTCAGTTCCAGGAAGTCAAAGTCCTCTTCTTGCTTCCATGGTCACCCGCTATGTATATTTGGTTCACAGACATATGTGCAGGTGAAAAACCCATACACATGAAACAAATACTTTTTCTTCCAGAAAAGAATGCACATAGGAGACAGTGGTGGAGAGAACTTGGCTCCCTAGCGGAGACCTTGACATCTCATGTCACAGCTTAAAGAAAATAGATCAAATAGATGAAAATGAGAAAAGCTCACTTACTTGAAGTTCCTCGTGTGCTAAAACTTGACATGTCACTTTGGGTGAGTGATAACAAGATTAGCACGAGATCAGTACCATCAGGAAAAGACTGTCCTACTTAAAAGGGGTAATTGAAATACCTAAAAATAGTTTAAATGATCAGTCAGATGAATATCTTATCTCAATTTTAAAAAACACAAAAGCTCTACTACCCATTTAGGGAGATAAAACATGCCTGCTTCTGTTTTCTATTTTTTAACTTTTTGCAGTTTTGAAGTCGAAACCCAGCATACTAGTCAAGCATACTAGGCAAACACTGAACCGCTGAGCCACATCCCCAGCCATTGTGTGTGTGTGTGTGTGTGTGTGTGTGTGTGTGTGTGTGTGTGCTCGCACGCGCGCACACTGGTGAATGCATCTGGGGATAGAGCCCAGAGGTCAACTTTAGGTGTTGTTCCACACTGTTTTTTAGACAGAGTCTCTCTGGAACTTAGAAAGTGGGCTACACTGACTGGCCAGTGAGCCCCAGGAATATGTCTATTGTCACTGTGCCCCTACAATGCCCATGGCTGGGATTACAAACAGGTACCACCGTCTCCAGTGTTTTCATGTGGGTCCAAGGGATCAAACACACAGGACCTGCTGTTTTCAAGGTGAGTACTTCATCTGTTGAGCTATTGCTTCAAACCCATCCCTTCCCCATGTTTTTTTTTTAAATGTGGGCTACACATTGGGGCTCACAGAGAGTATAGAATGGAAAAAAAAGAGAGGAGAAGGGAGCATTACAGTATAGAAATAACAGACACTATCTTGGCCAGGCGATCAAGCTCAGTATCAACAGTGAAAGTCAAGTCATACTGACAGTGTGGACTCTTGACGGATACCTAAATTATATCTCTTGATACATAATGTCTGCCAGTCTGCAAATCCTACTGATATTCCTCAGAACTGTAGAGATCATCATAATCATAGTCAAGAGGAACCTAAGAAAGCTGATGACTGGAGAGAACAAACCCTGGATGGTGGGACAGATGCTATACCTTAGGAAAAAACTAAAAGAGTCTGCATAGAGTGTGGACTTCTGGCAATCATAATGTATCCATTTTGAAACCAACATGCCATACTAATTGGGAGCGTCAGCCCCAGGGTAGATTGGCAGCAGAATGTATGGAGAGAATGTGGCCGTTCTATCCATCTTCCTCATTTTTTTTTTGTAAATTTAAAACTGCTCTAAAAATAAAACCTATTTAAGATTCAACACATGGGAGGCTAATTGAAAGGAGTTCAGACAGGGAATCCTTTATGTAGGCGAGGTAAGAAAAGAAATCAGCATGGGAAAATGAAGCATCTTAAGACACCAGCCTCCGTGTGCAAGGGGAGGGAACAGGGTTTTGCTGAACGGCAGGTCCCTGAGAGTTGCTGAGGCTGAGGGCAGAGACTGTGGCCTGAGGCAGGTAATAATTCAGTGCCTGGCTGAGCATGAAAGTGTTGGATGTGATCCTGAGTGAGTGAGTGAGTGAGAGAGAGAGAGAGAGAGAGAGAGAGAGAGAGACTTTGTAGAGAGAGGTAATCACACACAGCAAGGCAAAGTGTAGGTAAATGCATGCTGATTTCATATCCCAGGTACCACATTTAGCATATCCTGCCATTGTACCCCACTTTGGCCAGATTCCATTAGAATATCCAGTATCTTAGTTAGGGTTTATATTGTTATGAAGAGACAACATGACCATAGCAACTCTTACAGGGAAAACATTTAATTGAGTGTGGCTCTCTTAAAGTTTCAGAGGTTCAGTCCGTTATGGTCATGAGCGGGAGCATGGCACCCTGCAAGCAGATTGGTGCTGGAGTGGAGAGTTCTACATTTTGCAGGCAACAGGAAGCCAACTGACTCACTGGGTGGTATCCTAAGTATAGGAAACCTCAAAGCCCGCCCCCACAGTGGCACACTTCCTCCAACAAGGCCACACCTCCTAATAGTGCCGCTCCCAATGAGATTATAGGAATATGGGTTTATGGGAGGCCGGTTACATTCAAACTACCACATCCAGGGATATTGGGCACCTGGCTGATCCCACCCATAAAGCTGAGTTTCTCTGGGAATAAAAAGAAAAACGGAGGTTGGATTTGAAAGAGTGAACGGAAAATCTCCAGCACTGGTGCAGGGAAAGCTTGGTGTAGCCCTTCTGACTGGCAGTTTGGTCTAAAGGCAGAGCTGTGGGCTGAAGTAGCAGAATCTGGTACTTTACCCTAAGGACTTGAGGATGGTGAATCAGTTTCATTCCACAGGGAAAGTTAGAAAGTAACATAGAACAATGATTTCAGAAGGGATTTCAGGGTGCCTCCATCGGAAAGGATATGTGATTTACAGTACTGTTCAAAGGGGAATCAGGAGGGATGGTATAAAAGTCTTTTAGAGAGCTGTCAGATTCAAACAGCAGTAGGACTAACCTTTAACCAGATCTTAATGTCTGTTCAGGGTAATGTCTTCGTGGTATGTTGTCTTCCTCATACAAGTGGCTTCTTAAGATGTAGGCCATCATGTTACAACTTCCGGGACCATCGTTATAGCTACAAGCTGATTGGATTAGGATCAAGTCATTGAACTCGTGGGCTGGACAGCATCTTATGAAATGACCAGGCAGGGACTTCATCCGCTGGGATCTGCCTGCTGTATACTGACTAATAAAATCCATCAGATTGCTTGAGGAGAGCCAGAATACAGGACCCAGACACAAGGACTTAAAGAGACCTTGCTGATGGGAAAGAGAGGAGAAGCCTTTCCACGGGAAGCTTAAGGCCGAAAAGGCAACAGGAAAGCAGGGGCTGGGGCGGAGAAGGCAGCTCTGTGTGTAGCAGTGGGAAGGGCAGAGTGGGGATGGGAGCTGCTGAGTGTGGAGGTGGAATACCCCCACCTGGAACCTGTGCAACCAGGACATGCTGGTCCTTGCCACTTGTATAGATTTGGGTTTTTTTTTTAAAGATTATTTATTTTTTAATTTGCGCATATGTGTAATCTCAACCTCCCCTCCCCCCGCCCCAGGCACAGGGAACCCTGTGGAAGAGGTGGCAGAAAAAGTATAAGAGCCAGAGGACACGGAGAACACAAGGCCCTCTAAATCAGCATGAGCAAAGCTCATATGAACTCATGGCAGTGTGTATAGGGCCTGCATGGGTCTGTGCAGGTCCTCGCATGTCTGTCACAGCTTTCAGCTCAGTGTTACTATGGAATTCCTGAGTGTAAATGAGTGGGTCTCTGTTTCTTGTGCCTTCTCTTGGGCGCTTTTCCATTTGTTTGTTTGTTTGTTTTCCAAGTCTGACATTTTAGTTTTGGTTTTATCTTATTTTGTTTTATTATGGTCCCTGAGAAGCCTGTTCCTTTTCTAATGAATCAGGATGGGAGGGGAAAAGAAGGAACTGGGAGGAATAGAGGGAGAGGAAACAGTAACCAAATATATTATATGAGAAAAAAAATCCATTTTCAATAAAAAGACAAAAATAAGATGAAGTGTATATATATATATATTTTTTTTAAAGGCTGGCTTATAATCAAGTGCCATGAAGTTATTGTGCATCTGGGCTTACTAAACTTTCAGTAGAGTGCAGTTGAAAAGATACATAATAAAGCATTGTTAAGAATCAATTTTAAGGCTGGAGAAATGGCTTGGTGGTTAAGAGTACTGACTGCTCTTCCAGAGACCTGGGTTCAAGTCCCAGCACTCACATGGCAGCTCATCACCATCTGTAAATCCAGCCCCAGGGGACCTGACACCTTCACACCAATTCACATAAAATAAATTTAAAGAAAGAATAGATTTTTTATTGTCTGTAAAAATTAATAACATTTCCCACCTGTAAGGAATTTCATGAAAAAGTTGTTGTGAAGCCTGGTGTGGTAGTGCACTCCTTTAATGCCAACACTCGGGAGGCAGAGACAGGCAGATCTTTGTGAGTTTGAGGCCAGACTGGTCTACAGAGTGAGTTCTAGGACAGCTGGGGCTACACAAGAAACCCAGTCTTGAAAAACAAACAAGCAAACAACAAAATAAAAAACAAACCAAAAATGTCTGTGAATGAATGGGATCCTATGGCATATTCTATTCATAAGAGGACAGCCTCACACTTGTCTCCTTTCCATTTTAAATTTTGCTTTCAGGTTATCACATCATCAGGCAAGGTTCTTGTAAAGTCTGTTTCCTCAGCCATGTAACTTTTTAATCTAATGATTTTGTAAAATAAATTTCTTTCGTAGTATAGAACAGTCAAGATTTATCTACTTAAAATTTGTGCATGTATCTGTGCATCTGAGTGTGTGTACGTGTACCATGCAGCCTTGGTGGTCAGGAGACTTTATTGGATCCCCTGCAACTATAGTTACAGGTGCTTGTGGGCCACCACATGGATGCTGGGAACTGAACCCCAGTCTCCTACAAGAGCAGCAAGTGCTCTTAACCACTAAGCCATCTCTCTAGCCTACTTAATAGCATTGTATGTAACTGCTATGGAATCATTATTGTGTGTGTGTGTGTGTGTGTGTGTGTGTGTGTGTGTGTGTGTGTGTGTGTGGCATGCATGGGTGTGCATGTGAGCTTGAATTCATATGTATACACACGTGTGAGGAGGCCATGCTGTAACCTCAATGGTTATTCCTCAGGAGACCTCTGCTTGTTTTTGAGTCAGGATCTCTCACTGGTCTCTAGCTAGACTAGTAGGCTAGACTGGCTGGTTAGGAAGCCTCAGGAAATCATGGCCCCTGACTCCTCCTACATCTGCCTTTTTAGTTTTATAAAGGATGGGTTCTGTGGATCAAATCTGCTCCTCATCCATGATATCCCCAGCGCTGGGATCATTGTCTCTCTCACTTGTGTTGGGTTGGGCCTACGTGGAGGTGGAGAAGACTAATGGGAATCAATTAGGCTTAAATCCCTCTGCTCCTCTGTGTACCCATGCGCCTAACATTTACTCTGCAATATAGCAAATTCAGTGTGTGTGTGTATGTGTGTGTGTGTGTGTGTGTGTAAGAGAGAGAGAGAGAGAGAGAGAGAGAGAGAGAGAGAGAGAGAGAGATTCTAGGGATTGAAGTAGGGCATCCTGCATCCTAGGAAAAACTCTATACTGAATTATATTCCAAGTTCAATACTACATAATGAATGGAAGAACAATAGATATGTAAAGCTCACCCTTCACCTACTTGGCATCAGCATAAGCACCTGCCCTCTCCTTTCTCAATGGAAGGTGGGACTTTTTTTTTATGCCTGAACACTTCCCCAGTGTCTTCTTTTAGCTTTCCAGTGTTTCCAGTGCTGGTTTCTGCCCTTTCATCCAGGAAACCAAGAAGGGCTTTGATTAATGAATGACTTTTAATCGTTTTCACTTCTTCTGCTGGACAGCAGGAAGGGGAGTGTCCACATGGCTGAAAGTGGTTGGTGGTGAAACATCTGTCAAATTGATAAAAATAAGACTCAGTGACTGTGTTTTAGGAAGTGCATTAACAGCAAGCCAGGTCTAGTGCTGGTTTTCTTCTCTTAGAATTAAGGTGTCAAGAGTTCTACACGTTTAAGAAGCAAGTGCATTTTCTGTTGCCATAGTTTTTGTTAATGATTAAATCTTCTGGTGCCCTGGTAAGAGCTGATCTTAAGCCAAGGCATTCCTGCATTTGATGTAGCACACAGTTTTCTTTGGAGGAAGAAATCTCCGGGTTTCCAGGCAACCCGCTAAGAGTGTTCCTATCTGTGTCAGAGATCTATGAAAACGCTGGCATTTGGAGCATCCGCTGGTCTTCATTATTTCACTTGCCTGGCGAAATACATTCCACATGTTAGGAAAATAAAAGATTGAAAAAGATTCCAGTCAAGACCGCAATTCACGTTTCTGATGCCTTCTCTTGCTTCAGTATGGGACGGGACTGATTGACAAAGTATGGTAGAGAGAAAAATCCCCAGACTTGGGCTGAGCTGTGCGGGAGAGCGGAGATTAGCCACCCAAGATCTTGGGGCTGGGGATTGGGAGTCTGGGGAAAGAGAAACAGTGTCTTGCAGCCATTTTAAATACTACTTCCTCAGCCCACATCCTTGGAGTTTAGCCCTAGCTTCCTGGCTGCTCCCATTAGTGCTGGCTATGTGGTAATAGCACTGCTACAAAGAAGAAGGATAAAAGGCCTTGCCTACATTCTTTGGGTGTGTTTTGATTTCTCTAAATAGTGAAAAAAATGTTTCCAGGGAATTTTATGGGAAAGAGTTAAGTAAAGCAGAGATTGCTGGGGCTCTGAGGAAGAGGGATGCAGGAAGAAAAAGGCAGCCCTGGGCGTGTGTGTATGTGTGTGTGTGTGTGTGTGTGTGTGTGTGTGTGTGTGTGTGTGTGTGTGTGTGAAATGAGTCCTCTATTAATGTTTGGGGCTTTCCTTCTCTTTTCAGACTTTGGTCTTTTGGTGATCTTTAAGAATATAACCAATTTTTCAAAAATTAAATTTTGTTGTCATTGTTGTTATTGAAGATAGACTTTCATAGCCTTGGATGGCCTCCAACTCAGTAAGAGGTCCACAATGTCTTCAGATTCTGATCCTCCTGGCTCTGCCTCCAGAGTCCTGGGATTGCAGACAAGCGCTCCCACACTTGGCTTAGATTTAGGAGGTACTAGGGGATGAACTTGGGGCTTTGACACATGCTGGTCACATCTCTAGCCAGGAGATTGATTTTGATAACTTTCAGTCGCTAAGATAATACATGTTTATGTCAGATATAGTGAAAGACACCAAAACATTTAAAGAAGACAATCAAAGTCTTGTCATAGTAGTGCTCCCCTGAGGAGAATGTCATGGTCATTTTTCTAGACTACTGTTCTAACATATAGAACATATAAGTAATGAGCAACTGTGTACATATAAAATTGACTTCATCTACCTGCCACATCCTTGATTATTCTTTAATTGTATTATTGTAATGACTGTATAATCGTGTTTCACTTTATAATGGTTTCATACTATATGCTTTTGGATCATTCCAGTGGGTATCTCTGGCTCTCTGCTTCAGACTGAATATCCACAGCTCTGGGTACTTTCACTTCTTACCTGCTGCCCCTTTGCCTTTTAGAAAATGTCAATCATTGCTCCCAGATCTGGCCACTCAAGTCTGCTGGCTTCCTGTCAGCTCTTAGAAATTATCTCTTTTTGTTGATGTCATTATTTAAATTATATTGTAACTTTCATGTAGCAGTCACAGAGACCGTAGATGAACAGCTTGATAAGCCAGTTAGCTGGCTTGATCTCTCAGGTGAAGAAGCCACAGAACATTCCAGAGTTTCACAAGTCTCTCTGAGGCTCCTGCTGGTCACTGCCATTCTCCCCGCCTGGTGACTTAGGCTTATCATTCTAGCTTGACGAATCCATTTCCCCTTATCTTGAACTCTCAAGAAAGGGATCGTACTGCTACTGCCTTCATTTTCATGCTAAATAACATCCATTGCATGGATCCATGATAGTTTCTCCATGTCAGAGAATGGAGAATGCAGACATTTGGGCTTCAGTAACTAAAGGTTATCATCAACATCTTAACTTTTTGTTTGAGACCGTCTGTGTAGGCCATATTGACCTCAAACTCTCTATGTAGCTTAAAGTAGCCTCGAATTCCTGATCCTGCTGTGCCTACCTCCTGTTGCTGGGATCATAGGCATGCACCACAATGCCCAGTCTATGTGGTGATAGGCCTTGAACCCAGGACCTTGTGCATACTAGACAAGCATTTAGCAACTGAGTTACACCCCCAGCCTGAATTTTCTTCATTTTTATTTTCTTTTGAAATAACTTCAAGCTTTAAGTAATTTTAAAAATAGTATGATAACCTATTGACCTAATGTCAAAAAATCTCTTTGAAAATTTTTCACCTCACGTTAGCCTCCTATAAAACTATGGGGCCGGCCAGTGAGATGGCTTAGTGGGTAAAGGCACTTGCCAAGCTAGTGACCTGAGTTAAATCCCTGGGACCCATAGGTAGAAGGAGAGAACCAGCTTCAAATACACACTGAGGCATGCACACCCACCCGCATACAGATACCTACAATAAATAACTAAAATAATAAATAAATGTAGTTCTTAGAATATGGTGCAATAATCCAAATGAGGAAGTAGTATGTGACCTGTCGGCCTTCAGGTCTTGGTGACATCATTTTGCTTTTCTGGGCTCTAATCCAGGATCAAAATTCTGCTGAGTTGGCATGTCTCTCTAATCCAGTGGGGATCAATTCCCCATTCTTTCATTGTCTCCTCTGACTTTAACACTTTCAGAGTCCAGGCAAGTTCTTTTTCATAGAATCCCTCAGCGTGGGTTTGCCTGGTGCCTCCTCAGTATTGCCTTTCTGCCTGCTCACCAGGAGCACATTGGTAGGGACCTGAGGCCTTGCGCATGGCACTGGACCAGGTGGCACATAATATTAGTTTAGTCTGTTGCCAGTAATGTCAAACACCTGCCTTCCAAGTTACCTTTTTTTTCCTCTTTGCAATTATCATCTAGCAGGTAGGTATGATGAACATAAAAATATCTTTTCTCTCTCTGCATATTTCTACCAACTAATTTGGGACTCCATTAGTGAAAGGTTATTTTTTAAAGCAAAGTAATGGACAATTTGAAAGCAAATATTCCACTACTTTACTTTCTTATTATTTTTAGCAAGGTGGATTGGCTATCTTTAGCAGGCAATCATATCAGTTTTTTTGATAATGTCATGGAAATATCCTCTGCTCACCCCTTTCCACTGTGATTTTTATGCAGTTTTTTCTTATTAGCTTTTTATGACTTATTTTAAAAGATAGAATCTTATTACATGGTCCTTGTTGCCTGTAACTTTGTATAGAACAAGATGACTTTGAACTCACAGAGGTCCACTTTCCTCTACCTTCTGAGTGCTGGCATGAAAGGTATGTACCACCGTACCCGACCTCAATATTTTGTTGTTTGGTGTGTGTGTGGGGGGGTGTTTGTGTGTATCAATTTTTTCCGCTGTACACCATCTAGCAAAATCTTACCAATAATTTATTTTTAATCTTTTCTTGTAAGGAAAAATATTTGTAATTTGAGAAGCAAGGGGGATATAAAGCATAGATAACTCCCTTCCGGGCGTCTGTGGGTGGAGCTATACCACACTTGGTCCTCTGAACTATTCCCTTCTGTGACTTCCAAGTCAATCCTGTCATTTGGGTCTTATAACCATCTGTAGTGTGTCAGGAACCTTGAGTAGAGACTGAGGTATATAAATGGACAGGCAAAACATACATTAGACAATATATATTTAGAAGTGGTACCCACAAATTGTACCAGTGAAATAGAAAATTGAGTTGGTTCTATGTGCATTGCAGAGAATGGTGACACCTTGGAAACCCTACTTATATTCCCTCCAACCGATCCCCTCCTTTAGAGGGCTCCGAGGGTGGCCTCAGGGCTGCATCTTTCCCAGGCTGTGTCATGCGTGTTCTCAGACAGAATGGAATCACGGTCCCCTAACTGGAGCTGTATATTTCTGAATCATCATCATCCCTGGGAAAAGAAGACACTATCACTTAACCTTACTTCTGTCTCAGTACCCCTCTACCCCGTCATTTCTCAAAAGTTTCCAAAATTTTTGTTCCACAAGGTGCTGTATGGAGTTTCCCAACACAATGGGTTATAAATAGTCTAGTCTTGATTTCCTGCTTACCGCCTGAGCACCACAGTGGGAGGAGAACTGGTACTTCTTGCCCGCCTCTCAAGTACTCCCGGTATAGGAAGGCACAGATTACATGGCCTGAAATAAGTTACAAGGAGTTCCGTGAACACAGCAGTCTCTCCTAGATTAGAGAAACATTTTGTGATCAATGCTTTTCTTCTACTTCAGCTGACCCCAAGCCTGGTTGACTTACCAGATTCATAACTAATAATGGAAAAACACTACGTTTGAAAAGAGAAACTTGTTCAGTGTGTTAAGACTTAGCATTGTGCTGAGCTGTAGCTCAGGGGTAAAATATTTGTCTGGCATGCACAAGGCCCCGGGTTCTAAACTAGGCACATGGGAGCATGCACACACATACACACATGCACATGCATGCGCGCGCACACACAAATGAGAGTCACTAGCCAGCTACATACTGTCTATAAGTGATGCACTTAAAATCTAATTATGTAAATAAAAATACTAGTTACTTTTCTATTGCTGTGATAAAACACCATGACCAAAAGCAACCTAGGAAAGAAGGAGTTTATTTTGGCTTATGGTTCCAGAGGGATAAGAATCCATCATAACAAGAAGGCCTGGCAGCAGAGCAGGGAGCTGAGAACTCACCTCTTTGGCCACAAACACGAAGCAGAGAGTGGAGTAGACGTAGGGCAAGGCTGTGAGCTCTGCGTCTCTCTCCAGTGGCATACTTCCTTCACGGAGGCCAGCTTCCCAAACCTCCCCCGCTAGTGCCACTGCCTGGGCCCGTAGGTGACATTTCTCACTCAAGCCACCACAACATGTATAATGCTTCCAGTAAAAGTTTTCCTGTTAAAAAACACTCCAGCCGCTCAGCAGTCGTCCCCACACCGTCCTCGTGCCCTCGGCGGGCGCTCTATGAGCGCTCAGGAAACACAACAGGACCTGGGACTTTTCCCTCCCAGCTGCCCCCGTCCCTGCCACTCTGCAGCATGTTTCCATAGGTTTGGCTGGTTGCCAGCCTTGTGCTGACTGCAGGTGACAAACACGTGCCCTGCGGAAGCACACCTGTCCTTGACTTTGGTTTTGACTCTTCTTTTATGGCTGCAGGTTTTCTGCGTCATTAAGAAGTTATTATTATTGTCTTTCTGTGTTTTATTTCCTTCAGCTACTTCAGATTAGTATTACAAAGAGGTCAAATTCCATACTGCTCTGTGTGTGTGTGCGTGCACGCACACTTGCACTTTGCTAGAATTTGAACCCCAAGGCCTTTTGCATTCTGGGCAAACACTTTCTCACTGAGCTGTTAGCCTCTGCCTTCTTATTCTTTAAAAGCAATCAATCAATCAATTTCTTAAGTTTGTTTGGTCAACATGTAGAGTTTGTGTCAGTGAAGTCCACAATAGGGCACCACAGACTGTGGAACTGGAGTTACACATGGTTGCGAGACACTGTTGATTGCTAGGAATCAAACCCAGGTCCTCTAGAAGAGCAGCCTGTATTCTTAACCGCTGCACCATCTCTCCAGCCCCACAGCCAACAGCCCCCACTTCTTAAATTTGAATTTTAGACAGAGTCTAAAATTTTCACAGACTGGCCCAAACTCACTCACTTCACTGGTGAAACTTGGAGAGGGGCTTGCTTTATACCTGCTGGTCAGGCTCTCTGGTGCTGCCTCTCCTTCTCCTTCCTCCATCTGTGTGTTCAGGATGCATGGTCCTCTCTGCTCCACCTACACTTCTCACCTGCGGCCACAAAACCTCTTAAAAGAGCCGCCTGAGATCTGGACTCTCTTCTGTTTTTGTACCTGTGTGTGGTTCCTGCTCATGATGTTCACTGGCTTAGTTTGAACTAAAATGAGATTAAAACAAAACAACAACAACAACAAAAAAAAACCTAGGAGAAAGAACTTAGCAGCAGATATGATTTTTAGAGCTTTCTCTGCCCTTGTGTAATTTCATCAAGAATAACTAATTTTAAATTAAGAATTATTAAAGAGATCATTGTCCTGATATACATAAAACATGAAGGTTGATTCTTCTTTATTTAAGCTGAGCTCACAATGACTAGGGCCGGGGCTAGACCAGGGAAGCTGACTCACCCCAGTGGGGGCTTTCTCTGATCCCACAGTCACCAGGTATTGTCCCCAGACAGGAGAACTTCCAGTTCCTTTTGTCCTTAGAGTCCTAGTCTTTGCAGGTAGCTTTTTATTTCCAGGAAGTGTTTACCAAATACCAACACAGGAAAGTCCCCCCCCTTACAACTATATTCTATAAAGGGAAAACAGAATTACCCAATAGCAAAGGATCATGAAAGTAATGAAGATTGCAGGAATTTCTAGGCATATAACAAAAGAAAATTAAAAATGAAGTTTGCCAACTTGGCATTAGCACAAAACCAGGTGTGCCGACTGATGGAATAGAACACAGGGCCCAGAAATCTACTCACACAGCTACAGGCACTAATTCTTTAACAAGGGTATCAAAAAGACACACTGGAGAAAATGGCCTGTTCAATAAGTGGTACTTAGGAAAACTAGGTGTTCCCTTAGGGAAGACCACAACATCCCTCACGCTGCCTAAGAATCAAATTCAAAGTGGATCAAAGACCTAAACGTAAGACCCCCAATTTGAAATTATTAGAGGAAAATGTGGACAAAACACTTCAAGATATTGGCGTAGGCAAGGACATTGTGGAAAGGGCTCCAAGACCTCAGAACATAATTCTAAATATTGACAAATGGGATTTATAAAGTTTAAAAACACCCCCAAATCATCCAATCATTAAATAGGCAAATGAACCAAACAAAGCAGCTCTCAAAATAGGAAATACACAAAGTCAATAAATATATGAAAAAATAGTTCAACACCCTTAGCCTTCAGGGGAATGCAAACCAAAACAACACAGAATCCCATCTTAGCAGAATGGCAGCCCTCCATAAAAGGAGAAGCGATGAACACGAGTGAGGATGAGGAGGGAAAAGAAACACTCATCCACTGTCCATGGGAGTGTAAGCAGACTCGGGCGCTGCAGGACCACTCACAATAGCCAAGGTATGGACCCAACCAAGGTGGCCATCAACAGATGAATGGGTAAAGAAAATGGGAACACACACACACTGGGGTTTTATTCAGCCATTAAAAAAAAAGAAATGATGTCATCTTTCAGGAAAACAGGGGAGCTGAAGATCATCATGATATGAAAAATAAACCAGACTCAGAAGACAAACATGACATGCTTTCCACCATATGCAGAGTCTAGATTTTGAATAATAGATCTATAAGTGCATATGACACAAAAGTAGAATGAAGACTAAGGACTTAGAGAAGGGGAACAAGACAGAGCTATGGAAAGAAGGCAGTGAGAAGTTTATAATATGACCCAATAGTAAACCTATGTAAATACGCATTTATGTGTAATTTCAAGGGGTCTGAAATACTGAACTAGATGTTACCAGGGTTTCTCTTTGGTACAGGTTATGAAACTATTGCTTCCTTCTATAAATTTTTCTGCTTGTCTTACATTTTTTTGTTTCATATTTTAGTTTTATTTGCACGTATGTTGTGTGTCTATGTATATGATGTGTGTGTGTGTGTGTGTGTGTACGTGTGCTACAGTGCACGTGTGAACGTCAGAAGACAACCCTGGATGCTGGTCCTCACCTTCCACCTTGTTCGAGATAGGTTTTCTGCTGTTGTTGTTGTCTCCGCCTGTGAAAGCCCAGTTCCCTGGCCGGTGAACTTCAGGGGTTCACCTGTCCCCCACCCCCAATCTCACCCTAGGAGAGTGGAGATTACAGACATGTGCATTCTAGAGATCCTAACTCACTTCCTCATGCTGCTATAAGCATCTGGCCCGCTGAACTTTTATTTATTTATTTTTTACAAGCTCAATGTTTCTTATGTTTAGGAATCTTTTAAGCTATTTACATTTTATTTAAACTCTCCTATAAATGTTTTATGCTTTTAAGAAAGATTAGGCAGTTACTAAGATTACTAATCATCCTGGTTAGTTTGTGTCAACTTGACACAAAGTAGAGTTATCTTGGAAGAGGAACCCCAATTGAGAAAATGCCTCCATTAGATTGCCTGGAGGGCATTATCTTGGTTACTTGTTGATGTGGGAAGGTCCAGCCCACTGGGTGCAGTGTCACCCCTAGAAAGATGGACCTGAGAGTAGGAAAGCAGGCTGAGCAAGCCATGGGAGCAAGCCAGTAAGCAGCATCCTCCATTGTCTCTGTTTTAGTCCCTTCTGCCAGGTTCCTGCCCTGCTTGATTAAATCCCTGCGTTGGTATTCCCTGATGGTGAGTGTAATCTGTAAGGCAAACAAACCCTTTCCTCCCCAAGTTGCTTTTGGTTATGATGTTTTAGCACAGCAATAGAAAGCAAACACACTAACATTAATCCACTGTTAGATTTTTTTATTTTCAATTACAGTTGTCTATTGTGGCTTGAATGACAAATGTCTCCCATAGTCTCAGTCATTTGAGCACTTGGTCCCCAGTTGGTGATGCTGTTTGAAGGAGTTTAGGATGCATGGTGTGATTGGAGGAAGTACATTCCTGGGGGCAGGCTTTGAGATTCACTTCCGGTTCATTCTCTGTCGCTTCTGGCTCACTCTCTGTCATGCTTCTATTTGAAAATGTGAGCTCTCAGTTTCTTGTTCCTAACCCATCCATTGTCTGTTACTTGCTCTGTATCTCCACATCATGATAGACTCTAACCTCTCTGGAACCATAAACCAAAATCAACTTTTTATAAGTTGCCATGGTCCTGGTGTTTCATGTCAGCAACAGCAGACTCGCAAATGCAGCATCTTTGTAACAAAGTCGCCAGTATCAACTGTATTGGTTCATGACCCTAACCTTGAGGGAATAGTCATCAATCGCTGTGAGGTCCTCCTGAAGCTCTCTTTAATGAAAGACAATGGAGGCCCAGGTCTTCACAAAAAGACCCAGGAAGCATGATGTAACAGTGTGTCTCCTCGGCTCTTTCCAACTGCCAGGGGAAATAACGACAGCTTAGAAGACATAATGTTCTTCTGCACTAATGGGAATTTCTTAATGCACTGAAAGATTCTGGTGTCAGAAAGGATCTCTTTAAGAAAAAAAAAAAAACCAAACCATATTCTTAGAGAGCTCAGAAACAGCTTTTAAAAACCAGATGTTGATTATACTCCCCCTGCCCTCCAGGAAATCTTTGGCATGTATTTTTTTGTTGCTGTTGTTGTTACTTCTTTAAAAAGTTGCTTTAGGGTGTCTCTTTTTATAGTTGTAGGACCTAGTTTAGCTATTCGGTCACCCACAACCATGTCTGACACGTGTTTTGTATTTGATCTTTGTCTCTCTTCGTCTGATGACGGTGAAGATAGGTTGGCAAAGGACTCAGTTTGAGAGCATCACATGACACTGCCATTGTCAAATGTTCTTAATTAGATGAGAGGAACTTAGTAAGCCTATATTTTAAAATATTACCATTTAAAAAACTTGAATGGATATTTTCTCCTAAAAACTGAAAATCCAGTAATATGAATAGATTTTTCATTTTTAAAATATAAAATAGTTTATGGGTAGTATTAATTTTAATGTGATTTTAATTGGAATTGCATTAACACTCTGGATTAGTGTAAGGACAGTTGATCTCCTTACGGTGTGAATGCTTCCTATTCCCAAACATGGCTGGACTCTTTAATGCCCATCAGTAGAATTTTACTATTTTTCTATAAAGGCTTGCTTGATGTTTTTCCCACTAGATATCTTATTTCTGTTACTATTGAAACAGTATCTTTAAAACTGCATTTGCTATTTTCTGCTGGTGTATAGCAATGCAACTGAACCTTGAGTTTTGACTTTGCAACCTTGTTTAACTAAATAAATTACCTCTTATTTCTATGAACTTGCTATGAAAGCAATAAATACAAAAACTTCATTTTTGTTACTTTCCAGTTCTCATGCCTTTCATATCTCTTCTTCTTCTATTCCTCTTCTCTTTTTCTTCTACTCCTCTTCTTTTGTCTCACCTTTCTTCCCTTCCTGTTCGCTCCCTTCCCTCCTCTCTTTTTCTTTCTCTTGTTCTTTTTCCCATGTGGGTGACAACTCCGAGAATCACACTGAATGGTCTCAGTAGCAAACATCATTGTCCTGTTCTTGATTTTAAGGAAATGGGTTAACATATCACTACAAATATTAATTTTTGATTTATTTTGTATTTTTTTTCCTTTGGGGGAGGTAGACTCGTTTAGTAAAAGATACTACTGTGAATGATTTTTTTAAAATCTAGTATGATTTTTTTTTATCTAGTAAATTGAACTTTTGTTCCCCTTAATCTATAAAATGAATAGTTTAAAAAGACTTTCTTTCTGCTCTTGAGCCAAGCTTCCACATTTGGAAGTCATGCAGTTTTCTTCATTACACAATGGATAATTATAGTTAATGCTTATAGGTGATAAGGATATTTCTAGCAGACTTTTAAAATAATGCTATACTTTAAATATTTCTTCCTCCTCCCCACCCATTTTTTCAGTTATATTTTTCACATGCACAGAAAAATAATAATGTGTGTATGTGTGTGCACATGTGTGTCCAGAGATTAACATCAGGTGTTGTTTCTTAGGACATTCGCCAACATGTCTTTCGAGACAGGGTCTTTTCTGGAATGCATTTCATTCTTCTTGTGGAATATTGGTGTAGGGAAATGAGATGACATACACACAGATTGTCCAAATCTACTTTTTATTTCATTAACCATCTCTGAAGAGTGGACCCTGACAAGTAGACCAGTCCCATGTTTTAGAATCCAGCACTGTAGCATGTTGAAGCATACTGCCATATTGTTTTCTAAGGCTCCTATGGCAGGAATTTTGCAGACTTTCTGCAGGTGGTCTATGTCACTCAATATTTCCCATAAAAACATCTTCCTGGGTCCAGTTTGCCTGCATCTGAACTCATCATACTATAAAAAGTATGTTTTAAGACAGTGGTTTTCAACCTTCCTGAGGCTGCGACCCTTTAATACAGTTCTTCATGTTGTGGTGACCCGGAACATAAAATTATTTCATTGCTACTTCATAACTGTAATGTTGCTATTGTTCTGAGACATAATGCAAATATCTGATATACAGGATAGCTGAATATTGATCCCTCTGGGGGTCCTGACACACAGGTTGAGAATCACTGTTTTAGAGGCCATCTCATTTGGAGATAGTCTATAAATATTTAGTCAGCATTTGTGAAGTGCCCAGAATGTCTCAGACCCTGGATTAGAACCTGAGCCCATGGGGTTCCAATCACATATGGCCCTTAAAGAACCATCCTCCATCCATCCAGACTGCAGATAAGTTCAAGGGTGAAAAGGACACATTATTTCTCAAGGATCATCAGAATACAACTGAACCAGCTCTTCCTTGCTTAGATTCCTTAACTCCCATAGGAAAACACGAAACCAACATTTTGGATGACGTTGCTACAAAGACTCCTGATGGAAATGTTTAGAGGGTTTAAAGCTTACCAAACATAGAATTAGGTACAGCTGAAAGTCTTGGGTATAGGAAAGAAAACAATAAATGTGGACTTTGTAGGAGGAAGAAGTCCTTGGAGATTTTTTATTACAGTATGTGACATATACATTTCATGCTCAGGACTCGAATATGGTAAGTTAAGAGAAAGTTAAAGTGGGAAAAGGAACTGTGAGCATGAATAATCAGATAAAGCTTCAAGCATGTGGGTACCCTGCTCCTGTTAATTCTGGCCAAAACTTTCACCCAAAAAAGAATTAACTGTTCAGTGACCAGAAAATAGGGTCCTTCCAGATTCTGGACTTCATACTTCTGAGAAAGAGGTCACCCTGGATTGTCTTACTTGGGACATGGGCATTGAATATGTGAGGGGTCCTGTAAAGAGCCTAACTCCTATGGGGTGACCCTCCTTAAGCCACAGAGCAGGGGCCACAAGCCAAGGTCTGGTTGGATCAAAAGTTGACCACAGACATACTTTACACCCATGTGGGTTTAGTAGTGGGACCTTGTTCGATTTCTTGGTGGCTGCACCCCTACCTCCTCCTCTTCCTCCTCTATTCCTCCTCCTGTTCTTATTCTTCCTCCTCTTTCTCCTCCTCTTCTTTTTCTTCCTTTTCCTTCTCTTCCTCATCCTCTTTCCTTTTTTTTTTTTTAAGGAAACAGGCAATGTTATGGTACTACTTGTTCTTCAGGAGTGCAGGAGGCTTCTTTGCTACACAGCATGCTCACAGTCTCCACCACTAGCTCTTCCTTACTTCCGAAAAGGCATTGTTGAGCTTCATCATTTGCATGACCTGGGTAGGCATTTTAATTACTTCTGGCTTAGAAGACTCCAGAGAAAACAGAATTCCAAGACTATAATCCCTTTGCTACGCCAAATGCTAAGATGCTCCCTCCCATCAATGGTCAAGTTGTTATGTCTATGGTAGAGACTCTATAGTATGATTAGGCCACACAAAACCACTATTGTTGAACTAATGATGAGTATGGGGGGCTTTCATGATTTTTGCTGTGGACACCGCTGTAGAATTTGGAGCTTTGAACTTTATCCCCTCCTTTAAAGTCTTCCCACTGGCCACCAAATGGACTGACCACCTGCCTCATTGATGCACTAGCTAAGACCTCTGTTCTGGGCAAGTCTTATGGTGGGTTTTATAGAATGTAAATAATTTAGTAAGCCAGAAAGTTGATGAGAATGTGCCAGAAACAGTGAACCACACAGCAAAGGACTAATGGCGAGAAGAAGTGTGCCACATGGAAAGAACATCAATAAGACCTGATTGACAAGGTGCCTTAGTTAGGGTTACTATTGCTATGAGGAAACACCATGACCAAGGCAAGCTGGTGAGAAAAAAAAGTTTATTTAGCTTATGTTTCCATATTTTAGTTCTTCATCAAAGGAAATCAAGACAGGAGCTCAGCAGGCCAGGACCTTGGCTGCAGGAGCTGATGCAGAAGCCATGGAGGGGCACTGCCTACTGGCTTGCTCAACATGGCTTGCTCAGCTTGCTTTCCTATAGAACCCAGGGCCTCAGATGCCGAGAGATGGCGCCGCCCACAATGGTCTGGGGCCTTCCCCATTGATCACTAATTAAGAAAATGCCTTCGAGCTGAATTTTATGGAGGCACCTTTTCTGTTGAGGCTTTCTTTTCTCTGATAACTCTAGTGTGGGTCAAGATGACATCACTAACCAGTACACAAAGGTGGAGGAAGAGCAGAACAGCGTCTAGTCAAAGATGGATATGTTAGATCCATTTAAAAAAATAGTTTCTAGTCCGATTTTCTTTATTCATTCTCTCTCTCTCCCTTCCTTTCTTTCTTCATTTCTTGTTTTTTTTTTTTTTTTTTTTTTTTTTTTTTTTTTTTTTTTTTTTTTTTTTTTTTTTTTCTAGACAGGGTTTCTCTGTGTAACAATCCTGGTTGTCCTGGAACTCACTTTGTTGACCAGGCTGGTCTTGAACTCCCTGAGATCTGCCTGCCTCTGTCACCCAAATGCTGGGATTAAAGGTGTGCACCACCACCACCCAACCAGCCCGGTTTTCTAAATAGCATGTGTTGAATTTTGTTGCACATGAATCAAGACTCATACATTGTAATACGCTGATGGCTGTGGTGGTTCGTTTTCACGGCTGGGTTTACAATCACTGAGGAAATGATGCACACCTTTTGGTGTGTCTGTGAGGATGTGTCCAGAGAAGACTATCAGAGCCAGGAAAACAACCACCTTAAGGTATGGAGTCGTCCTACGGGCTTGGGGCCTAGATAGAACACAAAGGGAGAAAGCAGAAGACCACAGAGCGCCAACATCCTGTGTCTTGCTTCTTGTTTGCTGTCATGTGAATACCTGTTCTCTACCATAGTCACTGCTATCATCATTGACAGGACTGGATCACATGGTCATTGGGTTCCATCCTTTCAAGAGAATATGGGAAAGTAAAGGCATATTGTGTGGGATTGACCCAGCTCATTCCCTGAGGTCTGGTTTCAGTTTGAGTTCTGCTAGCAAGTCAAAAGGAGGTGGGTTGTATCCAGTAAACATTTAATAGTGTCTCTGTGCTATGTTTTTCTTACTGAGCTGCTGGGACACTCACGAGGTATGGCTGTAGAAAGCTGGAGTCTCATTATCCAAGAAAGGGAATAGCTGTGGCCTAACTCTAAAGGAGCTCAGCTTGGTAGATATGACACATGAGACAAAGTTAAGCCATGAGACAGGCTTGGGCTGAGAGGAGAAAACTCCATGAGAAGTGGGGAACATTCTTCTTTACTGTGCTCCCTATAGGTGCTTTGGTTAAATCCCCCAAATGAGAACTTAGTCATTTTAGAGATGTTTATTGAGTGCTCCCCACACACCAGCTGCTGAGTTGGGCATACAACATACAGTTATGAATATAACAGGCAAACCCCCTTTGCTGCTGTGCTTACAGGCTAGTGCATATGTGTTGGTCTACAGACGATCACATAGATAATAGCAGTTTCATAAGCTTAGGATGGTTCCGAGAAATCCCTACCACCTAGAGTTCTTGTAGCTGTCTTACAGGCTGGTGTCATGCATCCCTTGTGTTTGTAATAATGTTGTGAATGAACCTACTGTTCACATAAGAGTACAGTGAGACCATTGTGGGCAGGACATGATACTTGACAAGGGCAACAGATGACTTGCTATCGGTTATGTGTTTACTATGATCTGTTTTGCGATAGAACTCTCGCTTATACCGTTCAGCTTGACCTTAAAAAAACTCACCATCCTCTTGCTCAGCCTCCTGAGTGCTAGGATTACAGGACTGGACCACCATGCCTTATTATACTTTATTTGTTAATTATTATTTTTAACACTTACTCATCTGTTTATTAAAAAATTGACTGTGGGAGCTGCAGAGATAGCCCAACAGTTAAGAGCATACAATTCTCTTGCAGTGGATCTGAGTTCAGCCCCCAGCACCTCCAAGGAATCTGGCACCCTTTTCTGGCCTCTGTGGCCAGTATGTGAACCTGTGTTCAAGTATACCTCCCCATATGCAGTTATACACATATTTAGAAATAAAAGAAAATATTTTCCAGATGTGGTGGCCCAGGCCTTTAATCCTAGCCCTCCAGGGGTGAAGACAAAAGCAAACATAGGTGGATCTCCTAGGTGGATTTCCATGAGTTCAAGGTCAGCCCGGTCTAAGTAGTGAGTTCCAGGTTGGCCAGGGCTACATAGCAAGACATAGCTCTCTCTCTCACTCGCTCTCTCTTACACACACACACACACACACACACACACACACACACACACACACGCTGACTAAAGCACAGTATATCTGCGTGCACGTCAGGCTTAGCAGATGTGTGAGTATAGAGTAGATGTGTATGGTATGAGCATATGCCTGTGTATGTCCACATGCTGAGGTCACAGGAAGACATCAAGTATCCCATTACTCACCATCTTGTCACTTTGAGGCAGAGTCTGTCACTGAACTTGTAGTTAAGCTTGTGGCCAGCTAGCCCAAGTATCCTCCTGTTTCTGCCCTGCACTGTGTTTGGGTTACAGGCATATGCCGCCTGCTAAGTTAGGTTTTCATGTGGGTACTAGTTTCTGTACTATGGTCTTCATGCTCATACAGCAAGTTCTGGTACCCACTGTGCCATCTCTCCAGCTCCCTGTTTACTGAGTCTCTTAATGACTTCCAGAGATCATGTCAAATAGTTGCCCTGTACCTTCTGGGGCGTCAAACTTGCCTAACAATGTGTTTCTCAGAACAGCTCCCTATTGTTAAAGGACTCATTCTGGTCCAGTGACAGGTTGAAATAAGTGTAGCAAAGACACTCCGGTGCAGCTGGACAAAGGCTAAAGAGAGGGAGAGAATATGCCTCTAACACCATGAAACCACTACTGTCGCAATGATACTGCCAGGACACTGAGGTAGGACAGCATCCAAAGCAACCCATCGGTGTCTGGCCACACCTAACCTTGGATTCAAACCTGTGAAGCATGTGTTTGGAATTCCTCATAGACCCAAAACTTTGGGACTCATTTAGCATCTCCATCTCAGCAAGACTGGGATCTCCTGCTGGATTCGACATAAAAAGAATCCAACACAGCCATTTTGAGTTTTATTTTTGTTCTCTGTGAGGAGCACCACATTTGACCGCCCCCGCCCCAGCCACCACACACACACACCCATGGCTTCTTGGTTTCTGCTGATCCCTCACACTGATGAAACCAAAGACTGCAATGCTATCATGTTTCAAACCTTGTAACATTTATCAGTGGATGAGGGATGGTAAAGAGAGCAGAGACCTCTGGTCTCAGGGTTTGGGTTGGAATAGTCACTGTCTCACTTGGCAGCATATAAACATGGACAGAATAGCCTTTTTGAGGAAACTTCCCACAAAGTGGATTCGTAGTATGGTCTTGTGAAGTGTGAGGGTGCTAATGCAGACAATGAGCACACAGAAAGCGCTTAATAAATGCTCACTCCATGCCGTGTACACTGCTAACATTAGGAGACCCTCCATTATTTGGTGCTATGTTCACAGTGTAGGACAAGTCTCAGAGAAACATGATGTTTTCCGTGCAGAAGGCTTGCATAGAAATTTTATAGCCTGTGAACAGCCTGGTGACATGACAAGGAACGGGGCTCCCCCGATGGCGTGTCTCTGAAGTTCGGCATGCAGCATGCTTTATCTTCCTGCTTTACATCCTTGTGCAAACAGCAGAATATGGAACCAGTCAGACTCCTCATTAGGACAGTGGTCCAGAGCCAGGAGCCAATCATCCAGTGACAAAGAGCTTGGTGACCAGCTGTTCCCCATCTCCAGCGAGCCGAGAGGAGGAGGAAATGGGTTTAAGCTGCGTGAAGGATTGGGGTTATTTATGGCAGTGTTCCTTGATGCTGAAGGTTGCTCAACATTAGGACTGGATTACAGAGAGGGGCTGGAGAATTCCTGTTGGTGGAGATTGTGAAAACATGTTCTTGTTTGTGACATTACTACAGAGGCTCTCTTCCAACTGTGCTGTCTCTCTCCCTTTCAACCCAGATGGCCCAAGTGAGCCATCCCTAACAGACTAGAGACAGGGAGGTTGGTGTGCAGGAAAGGGAGAGACGTTCTCACTGAACTTGTCATAAAACCATTCACTTTGGGGCACTCTGATCACAGGCTTTCATAAAGGGAGGCAAACACAAATTAATTTAGCTGACACCTAGGATTGCAAAGTCTACCTACCAGATGAAAACGAAAGGAGTCAAGCTTATGCCTTTGATTAATGTGGATTGCACATTGTGCTTTTTGTGTTTCACTGCTGAGGGTGAAATCTAGGGCCCCATGTGTACTGAGCTGGTGATGTACATCTGTACAGACACATGCATGGATATATGCATACCTGCACACGCATGCATATGTACTTTCACACACACATGCACCTGCACACCTGTACACATGCATACACTTGAGCACGCACACACACACACACAGAAACAGCCCCAACTTAATAAAATTAAAAATATAGCCCTTATTTACATCAATTTGTTCTTGTCACAGTTCCTGTGAGAATGCATGCTGTTGCCAGAATGCAGCTTTCAAGAGCAGCACAAGGTTTGGGGAGCTTTTCAATGTTACCAGTTAATGTTTTAAAGGCCAGGTTAGTGCACCAGAGTGTGCATACACGGGTGTGCTGTAATTCTGTGTGCCTGGCACCCACTTGTGACCTCTGCCCTGTGAGATGATGTTGGCACATAGGCGCCATTGGCAAGGAGAGGATGAGCTTCGGACCCAACTGAAGCACACGCGTGGGCTGCAGAATTCCTCTTTTAAAATGAGAACTCCGTATATGTGGGCTGGGTCATAGCAGTCGCTGCTTGCTGATTAAATAATCAGATACTGTCAATTTTCATTGGCTTCAATCTAAAAATACTCATTCACCCACTTAAGAATATCGAGCATATAAAGCATTCTGGATTAGCTCTTGCATTATGGAAGCATTCTACCTCCTGTATTGTAAAGTGTTCACATTCTGCTCTACACCCTGAGTTATTTTATACCAAGCTCTATCCAGTTATCAATGACATCAGCAACTGCCTACATAACACGCATTATCTTGTTTGTGATAGGTTGCAAGAACTTATCTTCCCAGGACTCGGGGCTTTAGCTAAATCCCTGAAATGCTTTTCACAACAGTCTCTGCATCTGAGGAAACTTCCCTGCAGACACTAGAGACCTGCACCCCTCTGACTCTCTCTTTCCATCCCTACTTAGTTATAGGGTACCAGTATCTAAAAATACCACTAGTTTGAAATGAACTGGGCATAGATGAGACAAAAACAGTTGCTGCCTACAGACAGGTAGACAGGTTTGCCCACCACAAAGGTAGAAGGAGTCCCTAGCTAGAACCTGTGATAGAAGTCCAGTTGCTTATTAGTGATACATTCTCTTAAGGAAAAAGCTGTGTGAAGAGAGATGGGGGGCAAGCCTTTGTGTTTTTGAGGTGAAAGAGACACAAGAAGAAGAACCACAGTGCTTTTTAGCTTTTTTTATTTGTCCTAAAGTCACATTGATCCTATAGAAGACATTGTGACCACACAGGTCATTTCCTAGCAACAAGGCTGCTAAGAATTATCTTGATGCACTGTAGGACCACATCTGTAGGCCAGTGTGCTAGACTCTAGCCATTCTGTAATCTACAGACCCACTAATCTGCCTCTGCAGGCCAGTGTGGTAGGCCCTACCATTCTGTAATCTACCACCCCAGCGACCCTCCTCACATCTGAGGGTCAGAATCTCATGCCTTCTTCCCCGTTTCCCACAATCTCTTAGTGCCTTTGCTTCACCGTTTCAGGTGAATGGAAAACAAAGGATGGTGAGTGAGAAACAAGGATGTGTGTGTTTAAAACCCTGTTCCCATGTTCACCCCATGTAGAGCTGGGTCTTCGTGGAATCCCCTTCTTAGCACCTGCTGTGTAGTGAGAACGTGAGGAGACTTAGCACCAGCACCCACTTACATTTCCATAGCAGGTTCCGAGTATCAGACACTGGCCATGTGTTTCATATGCAATAATGCACTTCATTGCCACAACTCTGGGAGATAGGTTGTTCTGTGTGATAGATAGATTTGTTTGCAGTCAAGGCCCAGATAGATGCACTCCCTTGCTCGGGCATTGACTAACCAGTGTACATTATACAAATAGGCCACTTTGGAACTCATTCCGCTAGTAGCTAAGATCCCCGGAATGGGATCCACACGTGTGCATATTCCAACGCTTCCAGCCATAGATGAAGGAGAGACTCATGAGGCCCTGCTCCTCCCTGCTTAACTAGTGGCTACTGATGGATTCAGAATGCTATCATTATTGTCAAATGTGTATGCAATGGTGATCCCACCAGACTCCACTGAGTATAGCTCATGGTCACTCAGATAGCCCTGGGTAAGTTCAGTGGGTCACAAAGCAAAACAAAAAGACCCAAAAATGGAAATGAACCTACAGGGAGGGGAGGGAGTTGACAGGAGTGGGAGGGGATGAGACAGGTGGGGGACTGAATAATCAGAATGCATTATATACGTGTATGAAATTGTCAAAGGATAAATGAATTCATTAAAGAAAAAAAAAGAGGGCAGAGAGATGGTTCCGTGGGTAAATGCACCAAGTCAGACTGAGTCCCCAGGACCTACACTGTAGAAGGAGAGAATCAGTTAGTTCTCTGACTTCACACATGCCATATCACAGGCACATGCATGTGCACTCATGTGTGCATGCAGACACACCACACACAACTACATCCATACATCTGTACAAACACACTTAGAATAAGTAAATAAAGTAAGTTTTTTTTTAAAAAAAAAAAAGAATGAATGAATGGTTTCTATTGACAAAACAAATGTGTCCCTGGGAAATCCCAGTACTGATAACTCAATGAGTGAAGGTGGCTTTGGTGGAACCACAGAGAAATCATGCGCAGCACACCCTGCCTGCGTTCTGTACTTCTCTGTCCAAACTGACAGCCGATGTCCGCATGTGGCTGTTGCGCTCTTGTCACATGTGACCAGCATGATGGGGAGCTGGACTCTCTCTCGCAGAATTAAATTTGAACGGTCACACATGGCTACCATATTGGACAGCACAGCTTTCAGCAACTGCAAATTCAGCCATATCTGTGCTCGCTCCCCCTACCTCCTTCAGCAGTCCAGCTTCAAATACGGTTGGAATCCTGAGGCGTGCACTATACAAATTACTACATTTAAGTTTAATCCCATGAAGAAAACGTGGCATGTCCTCACAAAGAATCCAGATGACAAAAAGCTTGAGAGATGGGGATGGCATGTCCTGGGGATCCATGAGTAAGAGAGTCAGCCCTGTTAGGGCCCAGCACGAGCGACATCTCTCTGCTCATGAGGGCACAGAGATGACGTGAGCTTGACCACAGCTTTGCTGCTCACGAGCACAAAAGCAGACTATTCTGAAGGAACACAGCAGGAGGGGTTATTTTTCCTGCTTAAGTTGTGGGTTGCATGTGACGACAAGAACAAAATTGCCCCTTCTGGGTCCTGTCACCAAATTATTAGTTAAGAAGAATCAAAGAGCCGTGAAAGGGTCTTTCAACTCTGGCACTTGAACCCCTCTCGCTCCCCACAATTCTTCTTGAGATGCTGTGATTAAAAATCGGTCTCCAGGGACTTGCATTTTTTTTGTCCAAAGGATTTTCTCTTCCCATCCTTCAAAAACATAAAAGTAGCCGAGGCAAAGCCTTATATTTTATTAATGCTGTAAACTATTCAGTGGGCTTTCTATTGTTCTCCATTTCCTGTTTCTTTTTTAACTACCAAGTTTTCCAAACATGAGGCATACAGGATGGCAGACAAGCACACCAGTGTAGACTCAATGGCTCAAAAACAGTACTTACTAAGCAGCTAGTTGATGGCTGCGTTAGTCTCGGCTTCCTAATTTTAACGTATGCTACCTGTAAAGCTAGGTTAGAATTTATAACTCCTGGACTCTAAAATTCCCCGTGGGAATGTCGCTGGTTCGGGAAGCAGCCAGGATCACATATAGGACAGGACATGGAGCCCTCCAGTGCGTTCTTCAGGCAGCTCGGGTCTCAGACCTAGAGCACTGCCCACTGGGGCTGAACTGTTTCTCATCTTAGACCTGACTTGAGCCAGGCGTGGCGTACGGGCATGGGCATTTGAGCAGGGAATGCTGGGATCCCAGAGGCTTGGAGAAAGATCTAAAAGACTGGCCTTGCTCTGTGAGGAGTTCCACAGAAGGACTTGCTCTGAGAGGAGGGTCAAGCGGAGCTTCTAAACCACAGTCAGCATCCGGGTTGTGGAACCTGGAGATGGGCAGGGCTGGCTGTGTGGCTGTCTCCAGGGAGCACCGTCTTTCAGCAGCTGCCTGTGGAGATGAACTCAGCTTCCTGCCGTTCCCTGTAAACCCGGGGTGGGCCAACACTGCCCAGAGTTGCCCTTTAATTACAGCATTCGAAAGGCAGAGGCAGGGGGATCTCTGAGTTTGAAGCCAGCCTGGTCTACAAAGTGAGTTTCAGGACAGCTACGGCAACACAGAGAAACCCTGCCTTGAACCCCACTGCCCCCATCTACTTCTTTAAAAAAAAGACATGGAAGGAGAAGGGAGACTAGCTATGAGGAGGAAGGGATCAGCCAGCAAGTAAGGGGAGCAAGAGAGAGGAGGGAGAGGTGGTGAAAACCCGTTATGTGAATGTACGAAAATGTCAGAATGAGGGACTGTCTCCTCTTGCCTCTGTACCTTTAAAGTCTCTTCCTGATTTTTTTTTCCCTGGAAATAGTAAATAATTCCTATTCATCCTAGGTGGGGCATCAAGACAGACCAAAAATCAAAACAAAACAAAATTCTACTCAAGTGGAATTTGATGGGCCAATGAGTTTAATTGAAATTATTTATAGGATAATGAGGAAGGGGTTTGCAGCAGGAGTGTGAGCAGCCACTGAAGGCAGCCACTACTAAAGGGTCCCACTCCTTGCATCTGTGAATTTCTTATACATCTTCAGAAGAGATAATGCCTTGTGTGCCCCTCATGTGCCTTTTTTTAATTATTTATTTTTTAAAATTTTTTTTTCTCATTTTACATACCAATCCCAGTTCCTCCTCCCTCCTGTCTTCTTACTCCCTCTACCTTCCCCCCATCCCACGCCCCATCCACTTCTCAGACATGGTAAGGCTTCCCATGGGGAGTCAATAAAGTCTGGCACATCAGTTTGTGGCAGGACCAAGGCCCTCCCCACTATATCTAGGCTGAGCAAGGTATCTCTCCAAAGAGAATGGACTCCAAAAAGCCAGTTCAAGCAGTAACATTAAATCCTGGTCCCGCTGCCAGTGGCCCCACAGACTGCCCCAGCCATACAACTGTCACCCACATTCAGAGGGCTTAGTTTGGTCCTATGCTGGTTCCCCCACTGTCAGTCCAGAGTCAGTGAGCTCACCTTAGCTCAGGTCAGCTGTTTCTGTGGGTATCCCCATCATGACCACTTTGCTCATATTATTATTCCTCCCTCTCTTCTGGTCATATGCCATCTTGTGACCCGCAGGCTAGAGGTCAGCTTTGGGTGTCATTGCTCAGTTGTTATCTACCTTGGTTTTTGAGGCAGGATCTCTCACTGGCCTGGAACTCTCCAATTAGACTATGTTGGCCGGCCACCTCCTCCCCAGCTCTGCAATTATGAGTACCTGCCACAAACCCTGGCTTCTCAAACATGGGTTCTGAGAATCAAATCTGAATGTAAATCCAAGCACTGAGCTATCTCTCCAGCCAGAGGATTATGTCTCACAGGTAATCACAGCTTCTCTAATGACCAACAGCAAAAGCCATACCATGCCCAGGAGACAGTTCAGCAACACGTCCCTAAGACTGGGGGTATATACCATGGAGAACTTCTCTAGTATGAGTAGAACCCCAGAGGCCCAGAACATTAAACAGTGAAAATCAAATGAACAAAATGAGCACCTGTAGGCATGCTTGTGTTCACAGCTATAACAGAATACGGTGTGTTCTGGAGTGGGATGGATTCTCAGTGGAGACAGTGGAGTTCTGCTCACACGCTGGTCCTTTGGTGCAAGAGAAGTACCAGAGACCATCTTCACAATCCCCAGGAACTCCGGAGCTCCAAATGGGTCTCCGACTGTGAATTTGTAAGCGACATCCATGCTGTTGTTGGGAAGCCGCACTTTAAAGGACAAGGACTGAGAAGTTGCTGAAGTCGCCCATTTAACTAGAGAAGCCATGTGGCTGACAGTCAGTTAGGAGATATATAACCGATTAATATGATAGATTCTCTCTGATGTAGAAAGGAGAGGATGGGGGTGGGGCTCTGTGGGGATGGAGGCCGATGGACCTCCATTAGCCATTCTCTGTGTTTCTTGTTTTATTTTTGAGGCAGGGTCTCAAAAATGTATATAGCCCTGGCTGTCCTAAAACTCACTATGTAGACCAGACTGGTCTCAGACTCCTACAGATCCACCTGCCTCTGCCTCCTGGGTGCTAGGATTAAAGTCTTATACCAATACCCCTAATCCCATCAGGCATTCTGATATGAGGCTTTGAGACTTCAAATGTTCTTTTTCTCCCTTCCAAGTCTTTAAACCCATGGCCATCCTATTTTTTTTTAATGTGCAGAGGCACATAAATAGGTCATCAAGTCACAGTGCTCTGACTGTCTCTGACACATCAGGGTCATCAAGTGAGGTCAGCCAGTACTTTCTGGAAAGCGTCTTCCTGTGGAAAGAAATGAGAACCACATTTGGCACAGTTGACCAACCCTGAGTTCTGTTTCTGTAGGTGTAGGAACACAGTCCATGTTTACTGAGCAGGAATCCCAAGTGTGCTGTGTTGGCGGTGAAGGAGCCTCGTTGAAGACCAAAGCCTGCGGGCAAATTCAGGGTGGGTCGGCGCTCAGCCTGTGGCATTCAGTCACCATCCGTGAACGAGACTCACTTTCTCTGGGTTTCATCAAATTGTTTTTGTTCCTGTGGTTTCTTCCTAAATAACTATTATCAAATCCCACATGGCAAAGCCAAGGTCTGACACAGACTGGAGCGCTTACTCATCTTCTGGATGGACCACGAAGCTCGCTGAGTTCCCAGTTTTTGTTTCGGATAGGAAGTGGGAGCACTCAGAGGTCAGGCACAGGCGGAGCATCCTTTCCCACTTCTGGTCTGTGTCAAAATCCAAGTCGCTCTTTCAGGATGATTTCCTCGCCTCCTTTTCTTCCATCCTGCTTGTTTTCTTTCTTCTTTTGAATTTGTTTGCCTCCTTGGCTGTATACCCCACCAAGGGCAGATAGCCTTTTGAAATCCTTCACTTTCTACTATTAATAAAAAACAATGCAGGCGCAGCTACCATTGATTAAGCTCCTACGGTGTGTCTGGTTTCCCACAATGTGTTCACATGTGTGTGTGTTCATTCAATTGTCCTGAAGATCCAGCAGTGGGTCCAAGGTGTAACAATACCCAGACCCTCTGAGGTTCTGTTCTCCATTTAACTCAGCCAAAGATTTTACAGCAAGTTAAGCAGGCTCACAGATTCAAAACCACAGAAGGCTTGGCCTCACCTGCTATAAGAGGGATGGGATGGTCGTTATGCCTAGGCCCATGTTATGACCCATTTCTATTCCCAAGACACTCTTCATTTCTTCAACAGCATGCCTGAGCTGTGAACCTCTGATGACCTTAAAATACACCCCCAGAATTTTTGCAAAGCAAGAAAAGAGAACATGCCATGCACAGTGATGCAGTGCCGCCATCCAGCTGCTCTGGAGCAGTGGTTCTCAACCTGAGGGTCGCAACCATCCGAAAACACATTTCTGATGGTCTTCAGAACTGAGACACTGCTCTAGCAAATTAAAGTTATGAAGTAGCAATGAAAACAAATTTACGGTTGGGGGTTCCATCAGGAACCTGTTTTAAGATGGTCAAGACCCACAGGTTGAGAATCGCTGCTCTGGAGGCTAGAGCAGGAGGATGAGGAATTTGAGGCTAGCTTGGGCCTCATAGTGAATTGTTGTAGCAATAAGGAGGCAGAAAGCATGGGTAAGAGACTTTAAGTCCCTGGGAAGATTCAAGCAGGGGACACCGTCAGTATCCATCACAGTGGCTGTGAAAGACAGTGTGAGGTGCAGAGAACAGAAAATATAATGCTTCCGTGTGCTCCAGCAGATGTGGGCATGGAACTCCAGCAGAAAGCATCTTAGGTGAAAGGAAAGTCAGGCCCATGTCATCACTAATGCGACTCAGGGACTTCTTGAGTGTTCCTGCTCCAATGCAAAGGTGAAAGAAAAAGTGCAACCCAGCAAAAGTGGAATCAAAACCAGGAGGTAAAATATGTCGCAGTACTCGGGAGGCAGAGACAAGCAGATCTGAGACTGAGGGGTACCACCACCTGGGGACCAGCCTCGAACAGCACAGGGCTCAAAGGAAATCCACGGATTTCGCATATTGTGACATTTTTATCTGAGGGGGTAAGGGAAAAGAAACTTACACATTCTCTTGGTTCTCTCCTCTGACTTCTTATTTATTCTTCTTTTGTATTCTCCAATCTCTGTTCTCTATTCCAATTCTTTATTTTTCCTCTACAGCTTATGCACCCCAACAAAGTCTTTCAGGCAATATAAAAATTGCAGTGTGGTTACATTCTATTTTACAAGTGTGTCCTTGTGAACTTTAAGATGTTTTCTAGGGTTTTTTCACCTCAAAGCTATTATCAAAACATCTTAATCTAACCTGAAGTTATTTTAAGGCTTCATTTCAGCAATGATACACGCCAAAACCTGTGAATGCGTCTTCCAACATCAATATTAAAAGAATTTGGCCAGTTGGTGGTGGCGCATGCCTTTAACCCCAGCACTCGGGAGGCAGAGGCAGGCAGATCTCTGTGAGTTCGAGGCCAGCCTGGTCTACAAGAGCTAGTTCCAGGACAGGCTCCAAAGCCACAGAGAAACCCTGTCTCAAAAAAACCAAAAAAAGAATTTGGACCAGCCTGACTTCTGGTACTTAATTATTTTCCATAATCATTAACGTAAACTGCGATCTATGCAGCTCCTTAGCTCTCATAAGCTAAGCTGTGTAATACGTCCTTGTATTTATTTTCAATCATCAAAACTCTATTTAAACTAACATTATTATTATCAATTATACAGTACAGGACAACTTAGAAAGTAAACTTTCTTCATAATAATTCATAGGTAAAAATGCCCCGTAGAACCAGATATTTCCATGAGAAAAACACACTAGATTACAGGCAGTGGGGATCTCCCCACACCCATTCACACCATGCCAGATACCAGATGGAAGCAGTAAACATATAAAGACGCAGCAGAAGCAAAAGACATTCTGGAGTCTGTGGTCTCTGGACCTTGCCTATCTGAGATTCACCTCCGGGTGGGCTGACACCTTGAACTTCAATTACCACCTCTTGTTCCTCTGGCAGGACAATGGCCACCAACAGAGGCCAGCCTGGTCTCTGTAGTGAGTTCCCAGACAGCCAGGACTACACAAGAAACCCTGAAAACAAAACAGAACAATATGAGACAAAACAAAATGTCCTCAGACCTAATGAAATGTTCAGGGCTTGCTAAGTAACACTGCAGCAAATGCGAGGAACGCAGTCACACGCGTGTGAAAATGCCTATCACCGCACACAGCTTTAAACTAGGAGGAAACAGTAGAAACGTTCACAGGCTAAGTCTGGGGAGGAGGACAATGGGTCGTTTGGGTTTTGTTTTTGAATTTTCAGATTTCTCGTTTCAAGTGAAATGTGTTAATCAGAAAATACCAAGTGGCAATCAGATACCAGGGAAGAAAACGCAATATGAAAAGCCCAAACTTTCATCTCAAAAATAAAGTTAAAAAAATAAGTCAGAAGGTACAAAGCAATCAGAGGTAAGCAACAGCCTGGGTGGGCCGGTCATTGTTCCCCCACTACGTGCTGTCTCTTTGGTGTTCTGTTCCGTGTGTGCACACAGTTTCAAAGCTCTTCCTGAGTTTGTTTTGTGACTAGTGGCTTTAAGCTTCCCTAGCCCCACCCTTCCAGTGGGGAATGACAATCTGAAAATGTGGGGAAGTTGATGGGATGGATATTTTACAAGAAAATAGCCATCTAGAAGTTCTGTACTTAAGAAAGCAGGAAGTTCTCCAATAAAAACCTTGACTTTGGCATTGAGTTAATTGGGTTTCAGGTTTGTTGCTATTAATTTGAATGTTTGCTTTTAACGCCATCACAGGTAGTAGGTGACTAAGGAGAAAAGCTCACATGTGCCTAAACAGCTTCTCTTAGACTTTAGTGGCTTCTTTTAAAGCTTTAGAAAATGCCTTTGAAGACCGTAGCTGGGTATCATGGCACATACCTGTAATCCTCACCCAGGAGGCTGAGATAGGAAAGTTTGAGGCCAGATGGGGCTTTATCGAAGCTGTAAAGAAATGAAGACAAACCGAGCCAAGGAAAGGAGGAAGGATGGAAGAAAGAATGAGAGAAAGTAAGGATGGGGAGTGCTCAGTGATACAATTGTTAACCTAGTATTGCAAAGCCCTGGGTTTGGTCGTTGGTATTTCTTTAGAGGGAATTCAGACCAAGCAGAGACATACAGCCAAGTTTGAAGAGATAGCCAACCCTGCCCATGTCTGTATTCTTCACTCTGCATCCTGATTGTCTCTATCTGTCTCTCTCTCTCTCTCTCTCTGGGGTGTATGTGTGCGCATGTTTGGGAGTGGTAGAATTTTCAAGATTAGAACTAATGAACCCAAGTTCATATAACTCCTTCTTGAATATCATCTCGATCTTCCAAATGTCATTTTGATAAGTTAATATGAACAAATCAGCAACATCTGCAGCAAGGATCCCCCCTCCCACCACACAAGGGCTTAACAATTAAATGGAAAAATGTTTGGCACAAATGTTTTGGGTTTTAGTAGATCCAGAATGTTTTGAAAAATAGTCCTAAGACATTTTGGAAGTCTGAAGGACAGCTGGCTCACTCTCCCTTTAGAAACAGCAGTGTTTGTTTCTGTTCTCTGTGTCACCCCACATTGCTCTTCTGTGGAGGGAATGCTCTTGCAGAGGCTCAGGTCTCCGTCCTCTGAAAAGTCTGTACATTGCTGTCCCCTGCAGGCGTTGCTGTTCCTCTTTCCTCACCCATTCCTCCATTCTGTTCTTAAGCTAACCCAAAGCTCTAGATTTTAAGCCCTCCAGGATTTAAAGGTCATAAGGAAAAGCAAGATCATGTCTAATTACAAGGCCCATTCCTAGACTTAGGTCCAGAGTCATTGGTGACTTAGATTACTGTGTCCTATTGTTGAGATTTTCTCAGTTAGTAACCCGGGTTCATTGTTCCTGATAATGCCCAACACAGTCAGTGTTCCTTCAGAAAAAAAGACAGAGACGTCAGATGTTCAGAGGATGAGCTGAGATTGGAAGGATCAGTCAGGGGAAAAACACAGTTGAATTATAGAAAGGATATAACTACCAATTTTTAAAAGCCACACCATACCCAGGCCTCTTTACCCTCCCTGGTAGTCTTAGACCCAGACGGATGGATCTTGACAAAGGCCAACAAAGCAGAAGAAAATCATTAGTGTGCTGTTTTCTTTCCAGCTTTTGTTCAAAGAAGTCATCCATCCATTTTTATTGACTTTGAGTCTCGCCATCCTGAAATTTTAATCATCTGAGCTCAGGGAAGACAGCAGTAAAATCGCCCAACCTGTAATCCAAGCTAATCTCGTGGATGAGAGATTAAATCTTTGCATGCTCTCATTCCTTCTGCTTTGCCCTTCTTGGTAAGCACCATTCCATTTTCCTTATAGGCTAGAAGGCCTTAATTTCCCAATGTTTAAAAAACAACAACAAAAAAAAGCACTTAAAAGTGATGGAAGTATATTAGCAGGTAGATTTGTGTCCGCTATGACATGCCTGTCTCATGGAAAAATCAATGTGACTCGTCCACAGCTTTTGAGCTCATCATTGCTAATGATATTTTCCCATTACAGTTATTTATTTACCATTTTGGCCTTTGATCAGGCTCATTCCAGGTACGCTATGCCTTCCACTACTAAACTGTGACCCATGTCGTCTTTATTAAATGCAAGAAATAAGAGGAAACTATGAAAATGGGTCACAACCCTCTTTACCTCTTTAAAAATGTTTCAACAACCAGGGTGGGGATACTCACACATATAATTCCAGCATTTAGGAAGCCAAGGAGTTTGAGGCTAGCCTGCGCTACAGAGTGACTTCCATGATAGCCTGGACCTCAGTCTGGAAAGAGCCATAACCAACACTCCATCGAACTCGCTGTTGTTCCTCAAGTGTCAGTGTCAAACCTCGGCTAGACGTAGCGTCTGCATGTGACTTCACCCCTGTCACTCACACTCATGACTTAGCACACAGCACTGCTCTCTGTTTAGGGGGCCTTTTGCTCAATGTCTGCCTCTGGCCTGTAGTTCCCAGCAGAGCCAGTGCCTGCCCCCACCCCCTGATGTATGAGTGTCCGCCTTCCTACAGCAGTACACTGTTGCCTGATGTTGCGCTAGGACTCAGGGCTAAATGAAGCAATCCTGTTTCTTATCCACCTCCCTTCGCTACAGTGGTTGCTGTAAGGGGCTGGTCTATAGACATGGCGTAGCTTGTAAATGGCTCACCATTTTCCCTATTTTATTTTATGTTGGGCACAGTAGTTTGTACCTCGCATATTTTCTTGCTGAGTCGGTGCTTTATAACAGCCAGGAGAGAGGGTCTGTTTCACCAGTATTTCCTCTCTGTGTGATGTAAGAACACATCATTGAACCCAACCTCTCAGAGATGTAGGGGGACCCTACTTCTACTTTATGAAGCCTTGTGTTTCTCACATTTGACCTTCCCCATGCCTCGGCTCTGAGTAGAAATTCCAGCTGTAAACAAAACATGAGTCAGCAAAACCAACAATGGAGAAGTTTAGCCCTTGGTCTCCCACCTTTGGGGGCGCCACTCCCCACGGGAAGGCATTTTCCAGTGACTCCCTGGTCCCCTGAGTATCTGTCTGTAGCCCACAGCTGACATCTGTCTCCTCCCATAAACCTAAGCACCTGAAGAGTTACCTATCCCGATGATGACCTTGGGTGAGCATGGGTCAGTGGAACCACCGCTGGGCACTGGTGACAATAAGCGGGGGACCTAGCTCAATTAGGCATACTGTCTGTTACTGCACACATAGCTAAAAATAGCAGAAGAATCCCTACCCAGCCAGCTGTGTTAAAAAGGCAAACTTTAGAATTTCCAATGTTGATCTTAATATTACAATGTTCTCTTAGATTTTATTTCACCTTGGAAAAGGAAGATCTCTTTTTTAGTGCCGTAGAGACGCTAAAGACATCTGCTTCTCCCACACAGGAGGTTGGCTTCTAGGCCAGGACTGCGGTGGTCCAAATGCCCTTGCTAGGGCAACAAATGGGGCTTATTTTCTGTACTACGCTGGTCCGAGAAGACAGGGTTGATCTTCAAGCCTGTGACACCCCACCCCTTTACTAATTTTGGGTTTATTATCCAGAAATTATATAATCATCTCCCAAATCAAGGCCAGGAGCCTCAAGCCATCACATTTGATTCTGCTAATGAGTCCGTCCTCTGCTATTTCATTGAAAGGTGTATTTTGTGAGCTCCTCCTCTGTGACCTTCTGGAGGGAAGGTGCTTAGGTGCTTGACTGTGATCCATTCTAGCACTAAGAGGATTCCCATCCTACCTATCCCCCACTCCCCTCACCCCCATACCCCCACCGCCTCCTCCCGAAGGCTTCACTTTGCCCAACATTTTGAATCTGTCACTTCAGTTACAATTGCTGCATTCTTACCTCCGCTTGTTGCCTCCTCCATGGCTGAGGACTGAATCTGCGTCCTATTTTGTTATTTGGAAACCCTTCACACCTGACCCTTATGACTCCTGGTGTGGACCTATGCCCACCAACCCGCATCACTATCCCTTGGGAGCTCTTAGACTGTTCAGTCCTACCCCAGGTCAATTTGCATTTTAACAAATGGTGTTTTGATTGTCTATTAGAATTGAAAAGCACTTTGCAGAAGGTTTCCCTGGTTTCACTACAGCCGCCACCATCATCACCATTTTCTTGGTCATCCTCACTACAGCAACCACCTCCCCTGTCATCATCATCATCATCATCATCATCATCATCATCACCATCATCATCATCATCATCAAGATAACAACCAGTTTTCACTGAGAAATTTCCCCCCTTAATCCTCCCAGCATCATTTTGTGGCTTGTTCTGTTACCCTTCCCACTTAATGGGTAAACTGAGGCTTAGTCAGACAGTGAGCAGTGAGCTAGCCTGGCTTTAATCAGAGCATCTTATTGCTCTGGCCTGGGGTCCTCACCACCTGGCTTTGTGGCCTGCCCTCTCCCTCCCCAGGTTTGCCATTTATTTAGCATTCTAATAATCATGATTAGAGAAAGAACGCTCAGATTTCTCAACCAGGTCAGTGTCAACTGCTCTGCCCACCAAGATCCTGTTATTTATCTTTACACAAAACAAAAAAAAACCCAGTGGGGAGGAGAAGTAGCTGTTTTCCCTCTGTCCTGTCTGCTTGCAAGGAAAGTGACTGATCCATGCTTGGGTTTGTTTTCTGCATTCTTCAAGCAGGCTTCTTTGCACAGAACAGTGGTTCTCAGTCTGTGGGTTGAGACCCTTTTGGGAATCAAATGGCCCTTTTACAGGGGTCACGTATCAGGTCTCCTGCATATCAGATATTTACACTGAGATTCATAACAGTAGCAAAGTTGGAGTAGCAATGAAAATATTATGATTGGGGGTCACCACAACATGCGGAACTGTATGAAAGGGTCGCAGCGTTAGGAAGGTTGAGGACCCCTGCTAGAGAATGCTCTGCCAGGCTCATGGAACATTCATACTGTGTTGTGGAATGAAGTGTTACCTGGTTCTAAAATTTAAAGAAGTAAAGCCCAATGAAGAACATTAAATGATAATGTTTTCCTTTTGATCAACCATTGCTAAAGACAGTATGCTGTTGATGTCTCCTGTAAAAAGACCTTTAGGTCTTGAAGTCATTTATAAACAAGCATATAATGGGTTTTATGTCTCTCAGCCTCTGAGAGTGAGCTACTTATACTGCCCCTGATGAGAGAGGCCTGCTTAGCATCTAGAGAGTGTGTCCACAGGCTGTATGTAACAGGCAATGGCAAGCACTGAAGTGAGCAGCACAGGGGACTACGCTCATGGCATCCTGTGGTGGCATCTTTCGGGTTCTCTGTTAAGTGGACTGATATAGAAAAGCTGGGTTTTCCTTATTTGTAGAAGACAGTTGGCCAGGCCACAGTGACAAAGCAAGCAGAAAGTCATCTCCAGGGACTCTGACACCCTCTTCACTTAAATGTTCCTCACTGACAGTGCCCTGCTACCCAGGCGCCGAGTGCAGCCTAGCATCATCTCGTCCCAGTGGAAATTTATTGTGCAGAGCCATAAGCTTCCCACCTTGTTAGTATCAGCTAGGCCAGTAGGATGGACGGCATCTCATTGATGGTCCCTCAGATGCTGGCAGCTTTGTGAGCTGCTCTTTACTGTTGCTGGAATTGTTCTGCTTTTAACCCAGTTCGCATCTGTGGTCCTTCCTGCCTCACCCCAGAAAATGAAAACTAATGCTTTTTTGGCATTGTTTCTAGAATTTAAAGAAAAATGATGTTATGATCCAAAATTCTCTTATTTCAGAACACGATAATAGATTGCTTTAACATGGGCTCAAGATCAAAATATTCCACCCTCTAAATTTAGATTGATCTTGACTCTAGAGGTTTTGAGCAATACCAGCAAAGCCTTCCCCACTAGGCATGCTCAGAACTTTGGTGTGTGCGTTTGTGTGTGAACGAATGTGCTCTTGTGAGGGTGTGGCCATGCAGTTGGCCATCAGTATCAGTTCCTGCCCGAGAGACAATTACATTCTTGGCTCTGTGTGAGGAGAAGTGTGCAGAAATCAACATAAAACAGCCCTCATTTTGTTTTAAATAAGACTAATATTAATTGTTCTCAGAACTGGGCTTTTCTTCCCCCCTCAAAATTCAAACTTTTTTTCTTTTTAGATATAATGAAATATTGCCAGTGGAAGCTAGTTTGGCGTGGTGAGAGATGTCAGACTTTTGAGAATTGTGCAGCCTGATTTAAAACCAAACCTCAAACCCTTTTAAAAACAATAAAACGTATTTTATATTGTATGCTCTTTGTGCATTTTCCTCACCTCAAAAAAAGAAAGAGAGGGGGAAGGAAGGAAGGAAGGAAGGAAGGAAGGAAGGAAGGAAGGAAGGAAGGAAGGAAAGAAGTGTGGACTTCTTCAAGCCCTGTTTTAACAGTGGGATGACTTGAACTTGACCTTTGGAAGAAGACATATTTATAGCTCTAATGTAGAAAAGAATAGACAGGTAACATGGCCTTGCCTCAAGGTTCTTCCAGAGTTCACCTTAGAGACCTCAAGGTTAGGTTGGAACAGCTACAGCCCATGTGATCAGGGCCAAGGGTTAATAATGGGAAGGTGATGTCTGGGCCAGGAAGAGACACTGAGGTCAGTGGTTTTCAAACTGATTGCCAAACTGCCCTGATAGGTGCTGCTGAGGGCTTTGGAAGAGTAAAAGAAATGTAGCCCAAGACAGCTTCCCCCGGGCCCTTTCTCTCTTTCATCCTATGAGGACATCACTCGGTCTTATTTTGTTATGAAAGTTGTGGGGCAACATCTTATTTAACGAGCTGTTTCCTCCTCCTACCTCCTATTTCAATCATGCAGTAAAAAGCAACTGAGGCCGGGTGTGTTGGCGTTCACCCAGTGATCCCTCAGGCGGGAAGATTGTCTTGCTCTCGAGATGACAGCAAGAGACATCGCTCAGAGGTAGATGCTTAAAACTAAGTCAACTACTCTGTACTTTACATCCTCTAAAACGAAGGCCTGTGCGAGCCAGAAAGGCAAATGGACTTCCCCAAGGTCACACTTTGTTTTGACTAAAAGCCATTTCTGGTGTTCCTCCTCTGAAAGCCTGGGCAGGCTGCCAGGTCTGCCGGGCATCTGCCTCTCTGCTGTCTGGATCAGGCACGCCGACCTGGGTGAGCGGCCTTGGCATTGAGGACTCCTGAGTTCATGATTAGAAAACGAAACGCTGCTCAGATATTCTGAATAGAGTTGAGTCAAGAAGCCATACGTCCTGGCCTCTGGCTGTCTCGCTCAGCTAGCCACTCTGGTCCCTTCCCACTTTCCCATTCACTCACCGCAGCTTTTGCAGAAGATGGGCTACCTGTGAACACCAGCAGCCCCCCAGCATCACCGTCATGGGAACCCTGATGGAGGAGATTGCACATTTGGAGAATTCAGGGTCAAACAGGAAAGATGTGATTAGGAAAACTGAGATCACAGAAAGAAAAAGCCAAAATGCCCTAGGAAAACACGAGCAATCCATAAGATAGACTAATGAGAAAAATCGATGACATTTGGCAGTCTGGGATAATGCCTGTGGGAGTCATTTCCATTTTATCGCTCTTATTTCCCAGACAGACATTCTTCTTTGGCTGTGTGTCAGTTGATATGCAACTAAAAAGTGTTTGGCTTTTGTTTTAATAACAGAAAAAGCCCTAACATGTATTAAACTGGAAGGGACAAAAAATAAAAATAAAAAAAAAATCTAAAATTTTTAGAAGGAAGTCACATGCCAAGGACAAACAGAAGTCACATGCCAAGAACAAGCACTCAGACATTTTAAAAGCTGTTCTCTGTCAACCTGCATGTCCTTGTTTAGGACTACCTCCTTCTTGTCTATACCATGACATGCTAAACTTTGTCTCCTAGACCCCAAAACACTGCCCAAGCACCTGGGCTAAAGGGACCCTTACATCTGGTAAGCTGGGAAAAGGGAAGGAGACATCTAGGACAAAGACTCCTTTCTCTTAGCTGTTGCCCCTCTTCTCACACCCGCCCCCCTTAACTCACCAGCTCTATTACTAACCCTTGTTCTTGTCTCTGTCATGGTTCCTGGAGGAAACCAACACACACAGAGAAATGGAATTCTGGTTGTCTCCTAAGTTATAGTAAAGCTCTATACACTGAGATCTCCTCCAAGGGAAATTCAGATTCTCCTACTTTAGAATAATATCTGTGTATGTGTGAATGAGTGTGCAGCTGCGCCATGGTGGCCGTGTGGAGGTCAGAGCGTCTGTGTTGGAGACCGCAACTCTTTGTGGTCCACTGCTGTGTGCTGTAGGTTCCCCGGCCCAGGAGCTTCTGAACTCTCCTGTCTCTGCCTTCCATCTCACCGCAGGAGTGCTGGGGTTACAGATGCCAGTGAAGCGCGTGGCTCCGTGTAGGTTCTAGAGATCTCTGCTCAGGTCCTCATATTTGCACAGCGAATGCTTCATCCGCTGAACCACATCCCCAGCTCAGAAACTCAGATTCTGCTTATAAAACGATAATCATTCACCATGTTACTTGAGTACCTATAACTCAGACTTTAGTGGTAAAATTTGGCTGTCAAGTTAGTTTTGTGTCCAGAGATGTTACCTGGAAAACTCTTTTTATGCATTGTTGGCCTTCTTAGTTAGGTTTGCCCTACTTCAATTCTTTCTAAATTCCCTTTGAAATGAATTTCACCCCTATGAGTGAGGACCACTCCCCCTTTTAACTTACAGGATGTGCTTCTGCTGCTAGGAAGCATATTCAGGGCGATCCTTGTGCACTCTTGACTTGAGACTGAGCCCTCTAACTAACCGTGACAGGTGACTCCAGATCTCCTCCTGGTGCAAAAGGCATTGAACTTTCTCCCGGGTTCCAGGGTGCTGTTGGGGAGACTGAGATGCTGGAATAAAAACCGGAACCTCTCCGAGAGGAAAAGAAGAAAAATGCATACTTGGCAGAGAGCCAACAGTATCGAATCTAGCTATATTTGTACAACTTTCAAGGTCAGCTTTTTTTTTTAATGCCTAAAATACAAAAGTATTGGTGGCTGTTTCTAAGTTCTCCAAGACACCAGCCCTTGAAAAATTTATTTCCTCCAAATTACCCTCCACAATTCCTCTTAGCAGATAAGAATGCCTGCCATACCTGCTCTCTAGACTATCCCCAGGTCACAGTGTAGGTGCTGAACCTTAAAGGCAGGGGGGGTGTGAATGTCTCCAAAATAAATATATATGACTTTCCCCCTGGTGATTCAAAGACCTCCGACTTGGCATAAAACAAAATAAGATTGCAGACCTGTAAGTCTTTAGGAGGCCTCCCAATCTCTCGCTGTCCCCGTCCTCCTAATTTTCAGTGTCTGCCTTTTAGCTTTGTCAGTGTGTATGGCTTTCGATGGCATTCAAATGCTCTACTTTACAAATCTGGCCTTGTGCCCTACACCTGGGACCCTAGCCTTTGCGACGCCTAAGAGGAGCACTGTCAGGTTTGCAGCACCTGTGTGATCTAGTGAGTTCCAGGCCAGCCTAGGTTATAACCACAGTGAGACACTGTCTCCACCAGAAAGGGGCGGGGCTGGGGTGGGGCAGAGATGGAGAAAGGAAAGGATTTTTTTTTTTGGTTCCCTCAAGAAATTGAAACATTTTTATTTTTATATTATGGCTACTAATATGCCATAATATAAAAATGTTTATTTTACCATGAGTTTCTACTTTCATTTTTGTGGCTGTGATGAACTACTGCAACAAAAGGCAAATATGGAGAAAATGATTTATTTCAGCTTCCAAATGTAGGCTATAACCCATATTGCTGTAGGATGGTGAAGACAAAGCCAAGAGCAGAGAGAATGAATGTAAGCATCCTTGCCTGCTTATGCTCCCTCTGTTTCCCCACTATTACACAGTTCAGGACTCCCTGCCTAGGGAATGGTGCTGCCCACAGTGGGCTTGCCCGCCCACATCAACTGATTAAGACAATTCCACACAGGCATGCCGGCAGGCCAATACAATGTAGAAAATTCCTGGTTGACACTCTCTCTCCAAGTAAGTCTAGATGGTAACAAGTTGACACATCGGTGACATATTGTATTAAATGCATTATCTGCTTATTCCTGGCATATTCCCCTTCTGCCTGTTCCAGGAGAAGCTGGTAGCAGAGAGGTGACAACACGGGAAACCATTTTAACATTCCCCAAGTGGCCTCGCTGTATTTGTGACATTGTCCCTGTGGTGTGACTTCATTCGTCCTATTTAAAAGGTGAACTAAAATGTAGAGGCACATGCTTTTTCTAATGCCTCTGGGTGAGTGATCTGTTGCTATTGAAACAAATTGCTACTTAGTGGCTTAAGGCAACAGGAACTCGCTCTCTTAGACGTCTGGTAGTGAGAAGTCTAAAATGGACCTTTACTGGCTGAAGTCATTGTACCATCAGGGTCTCAATTACTTCTGGAGACCTTCCTTTAAGCTTTCAGGGAGTGCAAGCTTGCCCCCTCCCCACCGCCCTTGGCTCGTGGGCCCTTCCTCTGTCCTCTAAGCTAGCTGTGCAGCATTTTTTCCACCTAGTTCCTTGATTCTGACATTTAGGCCTCCTTCCTCCTTTTTATCTCAAGTGATGGAAATAGAGGCAGTTTATTAAGAAAGAGAAAAGGCAAACCCAATAGTCGAAATGGGTTCATGATCTTGAACGACAGGCCAAAGAGCCTGGTGCCACACCTTCACTTCATCTGGTGAAGGATCCCTGAGACTACAGAGCCCACATGGATGATCCAGAAGAGCATCTTTACCCCCACTTCATCACCTAATTGTATTTGCAGTGCCCCTTTACTCTGTAACATATTCATATGCCCTAGTAACTATAGCACCCTGCATATGTCTGTTCTCTCCTGATCTCAGAAACTATTAGGCCTGATAGGTTCTTGAGTGGGTTGAATGGGTGTCTTGACCTCCTATTAGTTTCTAGCTTTCTTTTTTTTTTTTTAACAAAGCAGCTGCCAAGGTGTTTTTTTTTATTTTTTTATGATTTATTTAACTTATGTGCATTGGTGTGAAGGTGTCAGATCCCCTGGAACTGAATTTTAGGCAGTTGTGAGCTGCCATGTGAGTGCTGGGAATTGAACCCGGGTCCTCTGGAAGAGCAGTCTGTGCTCTTAACCGCTGAGCCATCTCTCCAGCCCGAGTTTCTAGCTTTCTATACACACAACATAGAGGCTCCAGTGTGGGTTTGTGTGTGTGTGTGTGTGTGTGGATATATGGAGGAAAAGGAGAGCTTCTCCTTGTACATCTGCCTTTGATGCTACCTAATGAATCTTAAAAACAAACAACAACAACAGCAAAAACAAACAAACAAGCAAACCTAATGTCTCCTCTGCTTCTGTTCACAAGCTGGGGGTGACGGATGTTCAGCAGTGACACAGGCTGGTGTTAATGAGACACAGTAGCAGGAGGAGGCACGCCCTGGTGGTGAGTTTCAGGCAAGGCTTTTCCAGACCCGTTGAATGAACTCAGGAACTCCTGGCCTTTGTCTTACAGGCTTATGTAGAGAAGCATGTTGTGAAGAATTATTTCTACTATTACCTGTTCCGGTTTTCAGCCGCCTTGGGCCAGGAAGTGTTCTACATCACGTTTCTCCCATTCACCCACTGGAATATCGATCCTTACTTGTCCAGAAGATTGGTCATGATATGGGTCGTAAGTATTTTGTCCTTATTTCTACTTACTTATCACAGACACATCTAAGGTGACCACCTGCCTTGGTACTGAAGTACCTGGCACGGGTGGCCTTTCTTCCTTAAAACTACTTGCAGGCGAAATTTGCTCTTTGCTCTAGTCTAGTTTAGAAAAAGCAGAAAATGTGAGCGCATCTTGTTTACAAAAAGCAGACCAGCCTGTGACTTCATGTACTTTGATGTACCTCTTCCTGTAAATAGACAGACCAGAAGAGAGGAGAGACGATGAGCAGGGAACAAAGGAGCTTCATAAGAACCTTCCCAGAGGCTATATTAGTAAAATTTGATCAAAATCTAACTGGAGGCTGTAGACCAGAAATTCCAAGCACTGGAAAGCAATAACCCTTCATACATTGAAGAGATCATAACATCGTAGGCAGAGTGCCTGCCTAGGGAGCAACCTAGAGACAGCTGTGTCAAGTCCAGGCGGACAGCAAGAGCCCCCTCCTGCTGTTTTCTTGGTACACTATCTCTTGGCCTTGTTTGGGAGAAAGTTCTGGGTGGATGCTTTTGTTTTTTTGTTTGTTTGTTTGTGTTTTGGTTTTTATTGTTGCTGTTCTTTTGCATGGGCATGTATGTGTATGGCATGTACGTGTGCTTGCGAATGTCCACATGTGTGTGGAGGTATGTGTAAACGTAGCTAAACCATTGTCATTTTTCTGATGAGAGCACAAGCCCTTTGTTGATTCTGGCCGTTTCTAAGCAGACCCAGATTCTCCCCTAATAATTCATGGGTTTTGGTTGTTTCTCCCTGATCAGAAGCCAGTCATGTCCCTGATGAGGGGGGAAGAGGGTTTGCTTACACCATCACAGCTTGGAGGTCGGGGCAGAGGCTCATGGTCCTAAAAGCACACCTGGCTAATGTGACACGGGTAGTGTGTTTTTATTTTCAGCTACACAAGGCCGCTCAAACTCACTCAGAGAAGTGGGGTGCGTTCTTAGGGTATGGTGGATCCAAGAGCCACAGCCTCCAAGGACCTACAATAGGGAATGGTTTGGTTCTCAGGTGCCACTCAGCTGTGACTGTCCCCTCTTTCCTCCTACTGTCAGCTAGGACTGTTTCAACACAACCAAATTGTATGTAGTTCACTGTATAGTTCAGTCCCATACACCCATCCTTCTCTGGCCAGTCCCTTAGAATGGCCGTTCTTGGTGCAAACAGCCGTGAATGGGATAGGGATGGGTGACTGGCTGGGCTGCCAGTGCCATGGATCAGGATTTGGAACATAAGAGACCTGGGTGATTGTCTTAGTTTGTTTTTTTTTAATTAATTTATTTATTATGTGTACAATGTTCTGCCTGCACGTATGCCTGCCCACCAGAAGAGGGCACCAGATCTCATAGATGGTTGTGAGCCACCATGTGGTTGCTGGGAATTGAACTCAAAGAGCAGACAGTGCTCTTAACCTCTGAGCCATCTCTCCAGCCCAGCTTAGTTTGGGTTTTTATTGCTGTGAAGAGACACCATGACCACGGCAACTCTTATAAAGAAAACATTTAATCGAGGGGACTCGCTTACAGTTTTAGAGGTTCAGTCAATTATCGTCATGTTGGGGAGCATGGCGGCGTGCGGGCAGAGGCGGTGCTGGAGCTGAGAGTGCTACGTTCTGCAGGCAACAGGAAGTCAACTGACACACTGGGCAGTCTCCTGAGTATATGAAACCTCAAAGCCCGCCCCCACAGTGGCACACTTCCTCTAGCTAGGCCACACCCACTCCAACAAAGTCACCTATCCTACTAGTGAGATTGTGGGGGCCAAAGACATTCAAACTACCTCAGTGACGAAACCCGGAATTGAAACCTTTTTCAAGGCACTTAGTGATTCTGGCCTGCAGTCTCCACTGATTTAAGCTGAAAGGACACAGTCAGAGATCCCTGCAGGCTTGTCACGTGGTCACACGTGTGCTATGTAGGTGACATTTTAAAGAGGTCCTTCTGTGGTGTGCAGGAGGAAGAAAAATAGCAAGAATTGGGTGGGAATGGCATAGAAGTGGTGATGCCTTTGTAGAGTGCTAGGCTGTCTTCACTGATCCTGCACTGTGAGGCCCCCTCGACACCAAGCAGTTCTCCTGAAATGAACACTGAATTTAATGTTGAACAATTTGTGGGTTGCCTACTGCTTGTACGCAGTCCGATTGAAGGGGTAATTTTGAAAAAGCTCAATGACTTGGCAAGTGCACACCCTTTTAATTTTTTTCTTTTTTGTAAATGCCACAACTTGGCAATAAGGAAAACCAGAAAAGCACAATGTTCTTTCCAGGAAGCCCTTGGGATCCTATGCTTTCTCAACAAAGAGCTGAAGATGGGGAGCTCGGGTTAAATTACAGTTTTCCTTTTCGTGTGTGATGGCTCACACACCCAGTTAGCTGATGCCAGCAGCACAGAGCCGTTCTGAACCCCACATTTAACTTGTGCCTGCTAGCCCGCCAGGGTCTGTAGGGTGTGGGTATCTTTTTGTAAAGCAGCCCTGCCCATCACGGCAGGGTTGATGACGCATCTGAAGAGACCCGTGTTTTCTACTGCCACCTGCTTGGAGAGGTGTGGAAGAGGGCCTGCACCCCACACCCCCTGGCCTGGGGTCAACTTTGTAGAGCCAAAAGATGACTTGAAATGTGATTATCTCCTAATCCTCTGTTTAAACTGCTCCCACCCGTCACTTCAAAAGCCTTCTAGGCTTGTTAAATTGGTTCTCACTTGAGATTAATGAGTCTTTAGGCAGAGCCAACAATAGCCAGATGGAAGCCCCCTCTAACTTGCGCGGAATGCAATAGAATTAGGCGTCCGGGATTCTGCCTCTGTCCCTCTGAAGTAGAATCTGTAATTTAGCCTTAGTTAAATATTAAGTAAACGTCTTGATGGGGTTGTTAGGCTCAGAATATTGGTTTTAGTGCAGCTTAACCATGAAAAACAAAAAGCCTTAAAATTGACTTATGTGGTATACAAATACATCTGCCTCTCTGTAATTATCACATTATCTGAATGTGATTCCTCCCGTTCTTTTGGTTATTGGCATATATTCACTGTACATAGTGTTGGATTTCACAGGGACATTTTCATCTAAGTCTGTAATGTACTTTGATCATGCTCCCTCCGTATGACCCTCCCCTCCCCTTTCTCTCCTCCTGCTCAGCCTGCTTTCATATAGCACACAGGACTACCTGCCCGGGGGTGGCACTGCACCCAATGAACCTCTCACATCAATCACTCATCAAGAAGATACTTCCATAGCTTTGCCTACAGGCCAATCGGGTGCAGGCATTTTTCCCAGTGGAGGTTCGCTCTTTACAGATGACTCCAGCGTGTATCAAGTTTATAAAAAGTAGCCAGCATGATGGTATAAAAACTATAACCCTGGTGCTCAAGAGACCGAAGCAGGAAGACTGAATTGGAGGTCGGTTTATGCTATATGGTGAGGCAGTCCTGGAGAGAGACAGGAGGGGAAAGGGGAGGGAGAGAGAGAGAGAGAATCTGAATATAAGATCAAGTGAGCAACTGGGAAGCATACCCACCTTCTCCACTATCACTCTAACCCCTTAACTATTGTCGCTCAACTCCTAAGACTCAGATGACAGAGATCCTTGTCCAACTTGCTGAACTATCACTTCTGGTGTTTCCCTGAACTTATGTGTGGGTGGATACTGGCCTTGAAGCGCAGGTAAGTATAAAGTTGATAGCAACGTGGAGCGCTGGAGGAAGACTATTTTTAAAAATGGAGTCAGGCCAGATCTGCGTGAGGATGCAGAGCCCGTGCTTTGCCGCATTTTGCTGCCGAGCTCTCCACCTCGTCATGTGGTTTCACTCTGCTCTGTGACGCACTGAACATGACAGCGCACCCTTGTAATCGGAGCACGCGTGAATTTGGGGCCAACCTGGGCTAAAGCGTAAGACCCTGTCTTCAAAAGATGACAGTGAAACCAATGGATGTTGCCAAGTCATATTCACACCCCAAACTAAGGCACATCCTGACCTGGCAGAATGTTAGGAATCCATTTCTCTTTTATCATGGCTCCACCTGCCCTCATCCCCATCACTCCCTTAGCATCTTTATAAAGGTACCCTTCTGGACTGGCTTTCCCCCAGAGTCTATCCCATTTATTTGTAAAACAAAAGGAAGAACCTTAATTAGTCAAAGCAAGAAAAGTTTGCTCTTTTTTTTCCCAAATTTTTGGTTTGTTTTAATTTGATTTGGTTTTTTTCAGACAGGGTTTCTCTTTGTAGCCCTAGCTGTCCTGGAACTTGCTCTGTAGACCAGGCTAGCCTAGAACTCACAGAGATTTTCCTGCATCTACCTCTCAGGTACTTGTATTAAAGGTGAGTGCCACCACTGCCCAGCTCAAATAAAAAATTTTAACAACTCCTTCTTAAGACAAATAGAAGACAAACAAACAAAAACCTCATCTGAGCTTGGTGGTGCATTTCCTAGCCCATGGAAAGTGGAGGCCGAAGGATCAGAGTTCAAGACCAGCCACATGACACTTGTCTCAAAAAAAGAAAAAAACCAAATAAATAAATAACCAGTTTTAAAACCTCAACATTTTCTTTAGTAAGCTACATTCCTGAGGTAGCTTTTTATTGAGCACCCACTCTAGGCCAAGTACTGTGCACATCCAGAGCCCAGTTTTACAAAGAAAACTGACACACAAAGAGACAGACCTGCCCAAGGAGACACAGCCACTAAGTTCAGTCAGTAGTGGTCACACTGGGTCTTACCTCTCAAATCCATGCCTTTCCTCCTGTCCTCCCTGGCCACGGCTTCAAATGACTCCTGTAGTTCCTCAGAAACCTCTTTACCATTTGCTTAGAAAGGCTCCCCTTTGGATGTTAGTGTGGCAATTTCTCAGAAAATTAGGAAACAACCTTCCTCAAGACCCAGCAATAGCACTTTTGGGTATATATCCAAAGGATGCTCAATCGTGCCACAAGGACATGTGCTCAACTATGTTCATAGCAGCTTTATTTGTCATAGCCAGAACCTGGAAACAACCTAAATGCCCTTCAACCGAAGAATGGATAATGAAAATGTGATACATTTACACAATGGAGTACTACAAAGCAGAAAAAAATAATGACAGCTTGAATTTTGCAGGCAAATGGATGGAGCCAGTAAACATCATTTTGAGTTAGGTAACCCAGACCCAGAAAGACAATTATCACATGTACTCACTCTTAAGTGGTTTTATAAGATAAAGCAAAGAAAACCAGCCCACAAATCACAATCCCAGAGAACCTAGACAACAATGAGGACTCTAAGAGAGACATACATGGATCTAATCTACATGGGAAGTAGAAAAAGACAAGATCTCCTGAGTAAATTGGGAGCATGAGAACCATGGGAGAGGGTTGAAAGGGAGGGTAGAGGCAGGGAAGGGAGCAGAAAAAATGTAGAGCTCAATAAAAATCAATGAAAAGAAGAAAAAGAAAGAAAGAAAGGCTCCCCTTCGCAGGTAGCCCCAGGCAGGACACAAGCTCCTTTCAGTTCTTTGTGCTATGGTTTCCTGTGGTGACATCTCATCACCTGCTGACTGCATGTCCCAGATTTTCTTTTAATAACCCCTTTGGAAGGCTGGAGCATCCCTGGGCTGTGAAGGACAGTGAAGGTGAAGAGTTTGGTACTGTGGTTTCTGAATTAAAGGCCCTTAGAGGGAAGGTTGCCTGCTAATCTTAGGCCCAGTTTACCTAATTTGCAAAGCAACCAAGTGGAAAAGATTGCCAGAGGCAAAGAATGGGCCCTTTGTGCTTTCAGGGAGGTGGAGCTTTGACCTGCAGGGGGCACTGGGCGTTTTCTGCCGAAGGTCGAACTACTGCCTAGTGGCTAGCCTCTGGGTACCTTCATCCTCCTGTATTCCTGTCCTGTCTTGTCACAATGAGAGATGAGAGGGCTTTAGTCCCACACTGGTGCTACTGTAGCCTGTGAAAATTGAGAACTGTCACTTCTGCTGGGGAGATGAGGGACAGACAAGCTTCCACACTCAAATGTTCTGTACAGTCATAGCTGAGAGAATCTTGTCTCCAAGATTTTATATGTCGGCCTCTGGAATTTTCTGAAAGGCTGAGACCCCAGCATCACCACCACCAAGCCAGCCCATCCCTGGGAACCCTAATGACTGCCCCTCTGATTTCCTCTCTCCTTTCACTGTGCAGGTTGGGGCTTCCCCAGAAGCCTTCTGTGTCCTGGGAAACAACAGAGGACACCCCCTTTAGTTAGAGCACCCTGCCACACAGGATATCTTCAGAGAGTATCTGCTGCCAGATACCAGCCAGGTCTTTTTGCTCCGCTGGCCCCTGTAACTCTACTCAGTGGCCAGAGATGCTGGGTTCTCTATGGATCTTAACCATCAGGAAACCGTGTTCCTCACCCTGACTGCAAGTGTCACAGCCTTTACCTACCAGATCTCCTTTTTCCCCTTTTTGATGGTCCAAACCCCCAGCCAAAGATCTGTGCTCTCCTTGGCAGGCTGAATCCAGCATGCGTGTTGTTAACTCATTCTCTATGAGACAGAAGCCAGGGTCTCGACTGCTTGTGAATAAATAGCATTGCAAACTATGTCAGCATCAGCTGCATTAAGGGTGTGTGGCTCAGTGAGACTATTCCTCAACTGGACTATATGCTAGTGTCCAAGACAAGAAGTGCTCTCCCTACAGTGAGATCCATCTCTCGGGCATCCTGACTAGTACTGAAGAGTGTAGACTTCAGACATGCCTCAGACAGGAGCCAGAAGGAGGGAGCTGAGATTTGAAACCAGAACTAACTGGTGGTAGAGTCTTGAAGCCTCTGTTTCCGCCACTCACCTTCTCCTGTAGTTATATTAAGCATACTTTGGTGGTTTTGTTTATTAAACATTGTTCAATTAATTTTGCTTTTCATTCTGTAAGGAATGAGCCACATTAGGAAAGCATTTGAGTGCTGAGCATGGTGCTAGGCCATGGAGACTTGCTCTGCCTGGTTTAGGTCCTGGATTCAACCTCTACTACTGGGGAGAAAGAAAGAAAAAGGAGGGGAGGAGGAGAGCATGCTGAACAAAGGAAAGCTTCGTGAATCCTACCAAGTTTGTTGGTTGAGGGTTATCTACGCCTGTCTGCGTGTCTGTCCTTGCAGGTATTGCAGTATGTAGTTTATAGGCTGCTTTGTGGTAGGTGATTGTTATGTATAATTAAAAGCAACTTTCAGTTCATGATTTAAAACAAAGTTAGAATGAGCTATGGGATTAGAGAAGATTCATCAATATTTCAATCTTGAAAAACGGAGGCCAAGGATGATTTATGACCCTTTAGGATTAGGGGACTTGGCTTCTAACCCAGGTGACGGTTGCTCACCCTGTGGTTTGTGTGGCATGTATTACACATGTAAAGCAAGATGACAGTCCTGCATGGAAAAGGACCCAGACCAGGATGGGCTTGTAACTGTTCCAGCTTCCAGTTACTTATAGTCTGGAGATTACTACTAACTAGTCTAACAGTGTTTGTTATGACTTGATGACTATAAAATTGAGGTCCAGCAGAATGCCCACAGAACTCCTTGCTCTCTGATACTTGTTTTTTAAAGATTTATTTATTTATTATGAATGCAGTCTTCTACCTGTATGTCTGCCTGCTCACCAGAAGAGGGCACCAGATCTCGTTACAGATGGTTGTGAGCCACTATGTGGCTGCTGGGAATTGAATTCAGGACCTCTGGAAGAAGGTGCTTTTAACCTCTGAGCCACCTCTCCAGCCCTGCTCTCTGATACTTTTATGATTTTGAAAATATTGGCAATCGTGCTTCTTTGAGAATATTCAGATCTTTTTAATTCTAAGTTTTGGCTTCAACCATGCATCTATTCTTTAAAAAAAAAAATTCCCCTTGGCAAAAGGGAGATGACTCAGTGGATAATGTACTCACTGTGTAAGTGTGAGAACTAAAGTTCAAATCCTCAGGACCCACACAGAAACGAGGCAGGCATGGCCGCACCCTGCAATCTCAGCTTTGGGAAGCAGCATCATCCCTAGAATAAGCTGGTTTGTTGGACTAGCAGTTCAGCAAGTTCTGGGTTCAACAAGAAAATGTGCTTCAATGTAAAAGGTGGGGAGTGGCTCAGCATCACCTCCCAGCCACAACATGCACACACAGGGCCACATAATACATACATGCACGCATACATATACAGAAAGGAATAAGTTAAAAAAATAATTGCCCTGGGTCATCCACATGCTTTTGTTTTGGATTGGCTTTGTAGTCTTCCCAAGGGTCCCAGATAGGGAGAAATGACAGTGGACTCTTAGGGGTGTCGTGGCTGGCCCTAGCCTAGCTCTAAGTCCCTAGGAAACTTTTGTTTTATACATAAATGTAAGCCGAAGGACAGCATTTTGGTGAGGGTGTACTTAGGGCTCTTTTCTATCTAAGGGGGATGTGAGTGAGAAGCAAGCCCACAAGCCTTGCTCTCTAGGGTGGCAGAGGAGAGCACAAGCAGACAAATTCATTGTCTGCCCTGGGTCTGCTCAGATTTAACTGAAAAAAGATGTTGCATTTTTGTCCCTTTTAAATTTTTTCTGGCATTCCCAGGCACTGAAATCAGAGTCGGAGAAACAGTGGGGTTTTTGTTTGTTTGTTTGGTTGGTTGGTTGGTTTTGCTCTGTTTTGTTTTTTTTTTTTTCTGTTTGAAAGTGCTCTTTGGACATATAGCAGCTGGACTCTGGCGGAGGGAGAATGGCGTTCTGAAGGTTTTGCAGAAACCTCTAACTTGGAATTCGTAGGTTATGAGCATCAGGAAGCTTGCTTCCTTTCGAACGTATACTGTGTAAACAAATAAAGGCTGAGTAAAACTCGAGAGATGACATCCTGGTTCACTTCATCGACTTGACAGTCTGGAGTCATCTGAGAGGAGTCGCTTCGACTGAGGAATTCCTCCATCAGACTGGTCTGTGAGCAGGTCTGTAATTGAATTGGCAATTGATACGGGAGGTCCCAGCTCTCTGTGAGCTGTACCATTCCTCACACAGATCCTGGGCTGCATATAAAAGCTAGCCAAGCGTGACCTGAAGAGCCATCCTGCAAACAGCCTTCCTCCATGGTTTCTGTTTCAAACACCTAACTTGAGTCCCCGTCCCGACTTTCCTGAATGATGATCGCGACTTGGGAATGGAGGTGAAATAGCAGAGCTCATCATGACAACAGACTAGAACAGATCATCTCTTTTATTAGGCTATAAGAAAGGATGAGAATGTTACACTCCCAATTTAATATTGCAATGGATGGCACATCTGTAACATGCTGGGGACCCTGTAAGGGCTTCTTAAACAGGTGCTGTGAAATGAGGAGAGAGCTGGAGGAGCCCGAGAGATGACTCAGCCACCTGTCCTTTGAGGCCTTTAACCAGTCTGGAGTCTGGATTCGGACATTTAAACCTAGACTTATAATGTGGAAGTTGTTCAGAATGCGTGCTAAAGATGGGCTTTTGTGCTTTCTGGAAAAATCTACTAAGCAACAAGGAATGCTTGACTCTTTATCATATAGGGCAATGAAGAACTTTGCTGTTTCTGGTTTTTGTTTGTTTGTGAGAGAATTAAAGCATGAAAATCCTGCTGAAGTCTGAGTTACAGAAAACCAGCTGCCTGTCTTAAATGAATATATACATCAGCAACCTACAATGATGTGTTGAAGGGTGCACTGCCCTAACCCCTATCTTCCTTGGGCATGCTCATGCTGAGTGCTTAAGCACTTATGAGAAATGTGTCCAGGAGATTTTATGTGAGAGATAAGAAAACATCTTAAGGGACTTTTTAGGGTATTTTCTTTAAAATTAAAACATAAAGAACCATGCATGAACCACCCTAGTTCAGAAAATGTGTGTGATAAGTGGGACAGAAGGTTTGTGAATAAAATGATCTGAAAAGCTAAGGTGACTGGCACCCAAATCAAAGCCTAGACAATCATAAGATATGCCTTCATGGTCATTTGGCTATCTGTCAACCTTTACTATCTGAAATTGATGTATTAATGTTATCGATGATGCTGGGGACTGAACTCAGGGCATAACACACACACGCTAAGCATGCCTTCTGTCACTGAACTGTGCCGCCAACAACTGCATCGAGATTATTTGCACATAAACAGCAAATGTTAGTACAAACAAAGAAACCAGCATAGTCATCTTTGAACACATCTCATAGGAAATTTCCCAAATCTTGTAGTCCTCTAGATATACAAACCTAAGTGTCTTTCTGTGCTTTTGAGGGTGAACAGTCCTCAGGACCATAGGTGTGATGTATTAGTTATTCACAGCGACACTTTGTTACTGAACTGTCTGGGCGTACGCCCCCTAAGTCTGAGAAGAATTGTAGGAATGCACTGGCCCTTTAAGATGAGCTGTTTATAACAAGGCGTCTCTGCCAGCTCTTCACCTGCACTTTGGAAACAGATGGCTGTAAGCAAATTAGAACTAGGTAGTGTACCATTTCTGCCTCTCCAGGTAAGATGTCAAGAGCCCATGTAGCATACCCATAGAAAAGGGTACAGGAGCCAGGAGTCAGTGGGTCTTCTTTGTAAGAGTAGTATTTTTGCAGTTCTGCAGGAACATGCCCTTTGGAATGTATGCTTAAGCACATTTGCCTTGGATTTGTATGTATGGATGCTTACTGTGAATGGGACACCAAGAACACCCAGAGCTTGTTCCCACGCTAGTCCTTTCCTGCCATCATTGTCCTACACTAGCCCAGTTAGGTAGAATTATCATCAAACATATTGGAAAAAGCGTGCAGAATATTCAATGGTTCCCTATCCTCCTCCTAATGTGTTTCAGGGCTACATTTTCCAGCTGTAACTGGAGCTGCCCAGTACCTCTTTCTCAGTTGTTTCTGGACAGACTCCCACCCAACTTTGTTGCTTTTAATAGCTCATAAGCGATATTAGTTTTAAGAAGTACTATGTCGCTTTAAAAACATATAAAAATTTAAATTCTCTTCATACACCTAAATTTTTGGTTAATTGCATCAGATAGGTATGTATTCTACTATATAGATGGCTTATTTATTTTGCAGTGGCAAATATTCTGCCCCTGAGGTATACCTCAGCCTTCTCCTACATATGTGTGCTTATGTATGCATTTGCATGTATGTGTGCAGTGTCAAATGGATATATGTGTATATGCAGAGAGCTATATTGAAGTTATGCAATCTTATGTATTCATTTATTTGTGTGTGTGTGTATGTGTGTGTGTGTGTGTGTAAGCATGTGGACAACTTTGAGGAGTTAGTTCTCTTCTACTACTGAAGCACGATTAATAAAAACTTAGGGTCAGAAATTGGGGTTCAACCTGAAGATCTGAAAACAAATCAGCCAGCCACTGGCTCTTACCTCGACCTCAGACCAAAATGGCGATCCTAGGATCCTAGATTCTCTAGGAATCTCAGAATGAGACTGTGTCTGAGAACTGAGCCCACCCCCTATCTTATATTCCTTTCTAAGGGCTGGGATTAAAGGCATGTACCACTGGAATTAAAGGTGTGTAACACTGGAATTAAAGATGTGCACTACCCGATTTTTATGGCAACTAGTGAGGCTACTGGTATTAAAGGTGCATGTCATTGTGGCTACTGGAATTAAAGGTGTGTGTTACCATAACCTGGTCTGTAAGGCTGACCAGTGGGACTATTTTACTCTCAGATCTTCAGGCAAGCTTTATTTACTGAAATACAATTGAAATGCCACTACATACTACCTTGCGGGATTCAGGGATTGAACTCAGGTCATCAGACTCTTGCAAGTACCTCTGGCCCAGGGGTTCTCAATCTATGGAGGGTGGGGGTTCCAATGACCCTTTCACAGGGGTTGCCTAAGACCACTGGAAAACAAATATTTACATTACAACTCGTAACAGTAGCAAAATTACAGTTATAAAGTAAGAATGAAAATAATTTCATAATTGGTGATTACAACATGATGAACTGACTGTATTAAAGGGTTGCAGTGTTAGGAAGGTTGAGAGCCATGTCTCCAGCCTCTCACTAAACCATCTCACCAATCCTGATGTTATGCAATTTTAAGTAGATGTAGTGGCGTATGTGTAGGGAGATAGATGAATGGCGTGTTCATTCCCATTGTTTCGTGTTTTTGGTAGATCATAGAAAGCATGACTTTGAATCTAAAACAATTGAGTGGTCTCTCAAAGCACAGGGAGGTGAAACAAAAGGAGCCATGAAACAAACCCAGCCAGTTTGCAATGTTCCTGTCAACTGTGCCTTTCTAAACATTCATTTATTTGTGTGTGTGTGTGTGTGTGTGTGTGTGCACATATGTACATGCATGTGTGCTGTGGCATTCATTTGGAGGTCAGAGGACAACTGGTGGGAATCAGTTCTCTCCTTCCACCACGCAGGGTCTAGGGTTAGAACTGCGGTCATTGGGCTTGGCAGCAAGTGCCTTTACCCCTGAGCTGGCTGGCTGGCCTGTGTCCATTTGTCTTCAGGTCTCATGCTGATGTTTTCTACAACAGTGGCTAGCATGTCATTTTCTAAGGAACCAGGGTTGTACTTTTTCATTTACTAAGGATTTATTCTGTACTATACAGTAGCAATGTTATATTCCAGAGCATTCTAGAAACACTCCTTCAGCTCAGGCCAGGATCACCTTTCATCTTCACTATCATCCTCCCGTGCTGGGGGACAGAGGCAGGACATCGCCTGTGCTAGGCTAACCTACCACTGAGTCATTCCCGGTCCCATCGAGGGCTCCCTCCAGACACTCTTTGCCCTTGAAGTCCATCTTCCCCGTAGGATCTATTCCAAATGCGAACTATGAAGTTGCAGACAATTTGAATGGCCCGGCACTTTAAAACGACCGCTGAGCAACTTTGCAGTTGAACTTCAACCTAAGTCAGAACCTGTCTGCTCTACTTGTGGAATCATGGAGCCGCTGATGATGCCCTCAAGCTGCCAAAGCAGCATGGTCCCGAACCCTCACACTGCACATTCTGCTCCATGCCTCTGTGCTGGTGTGCCCTGCATTCCATCCTCTCCTCATCTCCTGCCTGCTGCCCCAGGCCCAGCAGAAGCATCATCTCTACAAATGCCACTGACCCCTGCATCTGCATCCTGCCAGGTGGCTCATTACCCTCGCTTGAACCTAACACCTGGCAGTTAAGTCCTGGGTAAAATAAAGGTTATTTCTACAAAGACAACTAAAGAGGCCAATGTGGACTACATACTAAGACCCTGCCTAAAATAAAAGTTGCATAAAATATTTCGTGCATTTGGGTCCCATCCTCAAGAGACCTCGTGTGCGTGCGTGTGTGTGTGTGTGTGTGTGTGTGTGTGTTTACAAAATTGAAAAACATTTCAAGTCTGAAACATTTATTGTCACCAGCATTTTGAATACAAATAGTCAGCCTAGAGTAATTCTATATATTTCTGAAGTGCTATAAAATCTTGACACCAGAGACCTGGTGTTAACTGTTTTATAAAAAGCATCAGCTCTCTGCCAAATTACTGATGAGCCACAGCTTATTAAAATTATTCATCTATTAAACATTGCACAGAGGCCCACCCTGTGTTGAGCACTATACCTGGTGATGGGAATTATTCACAGAAAAAAAAAAGGTTCCGTCATGCTCTCCTGGGACCCCTTATAGGCAAAAACAGACAGTGAAAAGTCACGAAGCAATGGAAGATCCTTGGAGTCATGTTGGGGACATGGTCAAAGCCCCTCCCCCACTTTAGAAAACTTGGCACTTGATGCAAGCTTTTTAACCTTAAGCCTTGATAGATAAGAAGCACTCAGCTATGTGAGCATTGAGAGGGGAGAGTGCTCTAGCACAAGAAAGGCCTGGAACAAGAAAGAGCTCACTGCATGGAGGAATGCTGAAGGATGATAATTACTGGGCAGAGGCAGACGTTGCTTCTGGAAGCTTCCAGGATTTCATATGCTCCCAATATGCTTCCCAGAGGACTTCTTCTGTCTCCCTGGACAATATGGAGAGAGCTACTTGCAGCTAATCAGCTTTGGCTCCACTATTGACATCCCTGAGATCTTGCTCGTTACTTCCCTCAATGGGTACCTCACTTCTCAACTATGTGAAATGAGACTAGAAGAGGTGTTCTCTACTCCAAACTATGATGCTAATAACATCAATGCCTAAGCATGTAGGAGTTACTGAATCTCTAGAAGCATTATTTCATTCAATGAAAATTCAACTTTTATTCACCAAACAAAAGTATTCAGGTGCCTAAGGAGAACCTGGTACTGTTTGAGACTTTGAACAAAAAACAAGGCAGAGCATCCACTCAGTGTGGGAATGAAGCTAATAAAAAAAATATATATAATAGGCCAGACACGGGGGAATATATACCTGTAATTCCAGTGCTTTCAAGGAAGAGGAAGGAAGGTTAGAAGCTCAAGGTCATCCCTGCCTCCAGAGAGAATCTGAGACCAGTTGGAGGCCTGTGAAACCCTGACACAGACAAATAAAAATAGAGGGGTGGTATCGTAGCTCAGTAGTAGAGCCCTCCCTGAGTTCCTGTGAGGCCCTGGGTTCAGTCTCAGAAGCTGCAAGGAAAATATTAAAGAAAACTCATAACACACAGCCTAAGTGTGAACAGGGCTAAGTTCTATGAAGAAAAACGAAAGGAACATGGGATAAGAGCAAGATGTGTGGAAAAGGTAAAGGGTGTGCAGTGCTAAAATAAGGTGGCCTCTGCTAAGAGATGTCGTTTGGGTACAGGCTTGACAAAACAGTTTCTCTGTCACACTCAAACTGTTTAAGCTATTCTAGAACATTTGAAATTTATGAATATCCTTCCACACTGACTTTTGTTCACTGGGAAGCCAATCTTCCCAGTCTAAAGACTGACAGGCAAACCTTGCCAGAGAGCTAGATTTCAGAAAGTGTCAGGCCATCTTTCCGTGGGTATTACTGGTGTTTAAAATAAAACACGTGCTGCAATTCAAGCCTGGTAAGGTATTGCATCCCACAGTGGTTCTGTTCAGTCCCTTTCGTTGTCAGCATTGCCTTCTAGAGGAATGTGCAGACAGGAGGAGAAGAATATGGCCGTGTGCCCCAAAGGCACATTCTGGCAGGCTCCAGTCAAACCTTTCTCATTAAAAAGGGTCATGGGGAGGTTACTGCCCTAGCTATAGCCCTGTTTGGGAGATGTGGGTGGTGTGACCAACAGCCTGCCAATAACCTCTCAATAACTAGAGTTAATCACTCACTGGCCAAGTAGGAGCTCAGAACGTCCTGGCTCTCTCCTGGCTTTGCCTCTGCTGTCCCAACCTCCTCCTTCACTCCCTGCAGTGAGCAGGCGTCAAGCTGGGGAGCTCCCAGACCTTTGTCCCTTCCTTCTTAAAGACTGGCTCTCCAGGAGGGAAGTCATCTCACCCCGTGGGAGAAGGGCTTTCTTCTCTGCCCTGGGAATCCTTATCACAAAGACCAAAGAGGGGGTGCAGTCAGAGAGGGGGAGGAAGCGAGGGGGTAAGACAGCTTTCTGAGCAAACATCTTTGCAGCCAAAAGGAATGGAAAATGTGGTTTTCAGGGAATCTGGGCTAAAGAATTTTTCAGATTCACTGTCATCTTGGTTTTAGTCTCTCTTGGTTCAAGGGGTGGCAAGCTATGTTGTTTGGGGTTGAGCTCTGCAGCTTAATATCTTTTTTTTTCTGGCAAAAAGATGTTGCCAGGCAGACAGCATGAAACCTCAGCATCATGGGAACTAGTCTTCAGTTAATCTGCCTGAGAGGTGTTCGTCCCTGAGATATGAGAGCGTCCACTTGAATCCCAGAGCTCATGGAAGAGAGTCACAAGGTTGAGGCAGTTCTCCGGAGAGAGGCTAGATCAGGAACCGGGAACCTATGAGGTGCAAGCTCCTACAGGCGTGGTGATGGAGAAGTAGGGTGGAGATGGGTGAGAACTGGGAATCCTAGCATCTAACTGAAGGCCTCTGTTTTTACCTTGGGAGGAAGAGAAGTGAAGCGGAACCGAGCGGGGAAGGCTGTGAAGACCAGATGGCGTGTGGTAGCTATGCTGTTGATTTGAGGGTGTCAGAGAAAACCACACACATGCCTATAATTCTAGCACTCAGGTGGCAGAGGCTGGCGAAGCTCAGACAATTTGAAGCCAGCCTAGACTATATGGTGAGTTTCAGGTTAGACAGAGCTACATAAATGAGATCCTGTCTTAGAAAAATCACGAACCCAGTGTCTAAATTTTAAGACAGTTTTGCTGTGGGTAGTTGACAGTCACTCCTGATTTGAGTGTGTATCATGCGGTCAGTGGTTGATGAGTTTGAAACTGACTTTTCCCTGTGTTGGTAACATAGCCCATGACATCAAGCAGAGAATGGAAATAGATGTTGGGTAAATCACTGGAGGAGTCCATTTGGCTGTGCCCCTAGATTGCCTGAGCAGGCTCACATCCAGAGGGCCCTCCCCGAAACTGCATCATCTTAAGTGAATTTTCTTCCCTACTTCCTGCAATTATGCATCCCATAACCTTGTTAGGCTTCATATTGAGTTTTTAATCCTCCTATGTTCCCTTCACTCTCCATTTCCGCTCGGTGTCTAGCTGGTAATTCAGTTTGTCTGGGGGCTGCTGACGACTGAGCACCTCATCATGGGCTGACACTTCCCCCCATGCATGTGACTGTTTTAACATGAGGAGATATGGCTGGTAACATCTGCTTTCTGGACAAAGAATACGTAGACCTAAGAGCCTCAAGACCATCACTTATTGTCTTTGCCATTTGGTTCATTGTTAAAATGGAAGCCCTTTCTCTAACAGGCCCCTGAGCACACAGGCTTCTCCAGCGCTCTTTCCTTGTGGGAAATAGTTTAATCCTGTTGGTTGTAACAGGAGTTGTACGAGCTAGCACCATCAGTCGAGACCTCTTTTAGAGCAGGGCAGCTAGCTGCTCATGGGAAAAGAAAACACCCCACCCCAGAACTGTGGATGTCGTTCAGAACAGGGATGGGTGGCATTGCTGTTAGATCCCTCAGTCTAATATCTTAGAAATGAATCTTTCTTATTTCTTTGGTGTGACCATCCCTCCATTAAGAATATGGACCTGTGACAGACATTCTCAGGTGGCTTCAGCTTGAGTGACTCAGAATATAAAGAGGCCCTTAAACATAAAAAAAAAAAAAATTCTGGGGCTGGAGAGATGGCTCAGTGGTTAAGAGCACTGGCTGCTCTTCCAGAGGTCATGAGTTCAATTCCCAGCAACCACATGGTAGCTCACAACCACCTGTAATGAAATCTGGTGCCCTCTTCTGGCGTGCGGGCATACATAGAGGCAGAATGTTGTATACATAATAAATAAATCTTTAAAAAAAAAGTGAGTTTGTTCATAAAAAATAATTCTTTATAAAAGGCCAGCTTGAGGGCTGGAGAGATGGCTCAGTGGTTAAGAGCATTGCCTGCTCTTCCAAAGGTCCTGAGTTCAATTCCCGGCAACCACATGGTGGCTCACAACCATCTGTAATGAGGTCTGGTGCTCTCTTCTGACCTGCAGACATACACACAGACAGAATATTGTATACATAATAAATAAATAAATTAAAAAAAAAATAAAAGGCCAGCTTGAAAGACATATCTGATCAAGTGTACAAGGACCATTGATGGCTGGCCAGAATTCTAGGGCTCTCCATCAACGACTTTAGCCCAAAGTCAGGCTCTTGGTTGATGGGGTCAGCAAGACTGAGTGGCCCTCCGTCCTCCATCTGGGGGCTTCTTCACCAGGAGATGCGAAAGCACAAGAGAGAGAAATCCAGTGCATCTCCTCTTGTCTCGAGATAATTCAAGATCAGACAACCTTGGGAGCTAGACCTGTCCTAAGATATACTGATCTGGAACCCCATTTGATGATATTCATGCTTTTCCCGACCACTTCTGCCCCCATCCCCAGCAAATCTGAGACATCTTACAAAAACTCCAATAATTTAGCCTACAGAGTTGTTTTCTTATTTTGTGAAGGAGTTCGGACGTTGGTGCTTGTGTTGGAAGGGGGCACGGGGAAAGCATCTATTTTTATGACCATCTTCTTAGAGACAGATGTTTTCTCAGTCTTCACAATGAACCAGAAGTTTCCTTGGGTCCCATTGGCTTCTCTGTGGATTCTGAGCTTCAGATAGCAAGCAGCATGAACGGTTGGCTTTTGAAGCCCTATCTCATTCTGTGTGAGGCTGGCCTCAGACATAACCCTTTTGCCTCGGCCGCCCATCTAATTGCATGAGTTTTAATAACAAAAAATTTAAAAGATCCTCTCCATCTCCTGAGCATCAGATTTTAGAAAACAAGAACTTGGCTAATGTGAAATGTGTGTATGTTTCCTGCCTGCTTGCATTCATTCATTCATTTCCTGGGCTTGCTGTAGGGATTGAGAGGTAAAATGTCTGTACACCAGACACGGTCACATGTAAAGATAAGTTACCTATCGTCGTAGGTAACTGTGTAATTGTAAACATATAATTGTGATTCCCAAATGCTTAGTCTGCAAGATGTTTCACTTTTTTGGTTTAAATATATACATCTTTGATTAATCACATTTCATATATGAACTAACAGTGGTCTGGAGAGATAGCTAAACAGATAAACGCTTGCTAAACAAGTATGTGGATCTGAGCTTGGATCCCCGGCATCCATGTAAAGCCAAGCATGGGGGCATATGATGATAACCCCAACCCTGGAGGATAAAGGTAGGTCCCTGGAGCTTGCTGGCCTCAAGTTTCAAGTTTAGTGAGAGATTGCGTCTCGAAAGACTGAGATAGAAAAAGACACAGAACTTTGATCTCTGGTCTCTACATGCTTATGCATGGGCAACTGACACATGCACAAGTATGTGCGCGCACGCACACACACAGAAGACCATGGTTTCATAAATGTTTCATTAACTGTTCCACTAATTTAAAGAACATTTAAAAAAGAACATTAACGTGAGTCTCATGGCTGGGGAAGAATCTAGGGAGGAGTTTTATGAACAACTGTATACTGAGAAAGACTTAAGCCCAGTGAACTTAGAACTCATGAGAAGATCCTCCCCAGCTAGATTGGTAGGAGGCCCACAAGAAAGACTCCATCTGAGATCTGTACATAGGCCACTTAAAAGTTTGCCAAGCCAGGCTTGACAATACCAGACAGAGAGTCATTATGCTGTTCTTACTCCTTGATGACCAAGAATGAACTTGGCTGCTTGGGAAAGGCACAAAAATCTCTAATAGCCACAAGATACAACACGCAAAGCATGCCTCTTTGCCATCCCAGAACTCCATCTAAGCCCCTTCCGACTTATCATCCATTTTCCCTTGTGTCTACACACATTTATATGTAAATCATCTTAAAATATGCAAATAGAAGCTAAATATCTTCTCACAGCATCTTGGTTTTCTCATTTAGCTGTAATTATGTTTAAATGTGCATAATTCATTTAGCCAGTGTCCTATCGGGCATATTTACAGTTTTCAGGATTTTGCTGGTGCTTGATGTTTGCTCCTTTGAAAGGGGTGTGCTTCCACGTGGTTTTGCTTTTATATGTGTTGCATGACTCCTAGGACTGAACAGCTCAGTAATGGCTGCTTTAGATGTGCTGTATACCCAACAGAGAGTATAAGATTGGTCCCAGACTTCTAGACCATTCCTTGGTGGACAATGGTGGCAGTTATTTATTTGTTAGTTTCTCACCAAATGTGAGCATCTTCATCACTCAGCCCCTTATGGCCTCTACTGAGCTCTGGAGGGCTCCAATGCATTAAGGTAGAACTCGGGCTGTTTAAGGACTGATCTCTGTTTTCAGGCCCCACATTTGCTCCCATCTGACTTACAGGTGTCGTAAGTTTGTCAGGCGCTAGACGGTGGGATGTAGTAAAAAGACAATGGCATTTGAAAGGTCAAGTTCAGCCCCTCTACTCACCTCTACTAATGGCAAGACACGTCTACATATCTACATGCCAGATTCTACATCTGCAAAATAGAGGTAATGGATACAGTAATAGCTGTGAAAAACCCTCTGGAAAACAATCCCTACACGAGAGTAAACTGCTGTCTGTCGGGGGCTTTAAAGTGACTTTCCTGAGGTATCCATATCAATGCATTATTAATTTTTGTATCTTTAGTTTTCTCTTCAAAATTTCACCAACAGATCTGAACTTGATCAAATGGAGTATTGGGAAGAATAAGTGTTGTAACTGAATTAGTTCATTTTCTTTTTCTCATTTGCCATTTGTGCTTTGGCTTATGTTATTTTTTTTTATGAGACAAGGTCTCTCTGTGTAGCCTTGGCTGTCCTGAAACTCATTCTATAGACCAAACTGGCCTTGAACTCATAGAGATCCACCTGTCTCTGCCTCCCAAGCGCTGAGATTAAAGGTGTGCGCCACCACTGCCCAGCTGCTTTATGTATTTCTAGAGAACTTGGGTCTGTAAAGCCTGGCTTTCTATTTCCTCCTGTGGTGTAAGATGTTCTCTTCGTTTCCTTGCTTTGGTGTTTCCAGCTTGAGTATAGTTTTTATTTGTTTGAAATGACATTTGTGTCTTCCATTGAGTCCCACGTGCAAACCCACACACCCTTACAGACCCCCATCACACACATAAAGGGCTCTGTTTTCTTTTTAATTATTGTTATTAATAAAATTAAATCCAGAAGTCTGAATAGACATTCACCATTTGAAAACTTTTCCTAGTGGATGGTAGGCCTCTAGAATGTTCCAAAAATAAACTGCTTTAAATTCATTCCCTGAAGCAAAATGAGAGCGCACAGAGCAGTGTGTTTTCCAGGAGGGATACAAACAAACAAAACAAAACTGAACTCTAAGCCAACAGACCCACCAGCTAAGGAGGCCTGGGAAGATGTGGACTCATAGACTCTGACTGCAATATGATCATAAAGAAATTTCCACCCTCGCGGTCCTGAGGAGATGATTTCTCAGTGGGTAGATTCCATGTGTCTGAGCACTCACCTCCTCAGTGCTCTATGCAGCTAGGGCCTAGGGGAAGTGCTCAATGGGACAGAGGAACTGAATATTAGCAATCCCAATTGCTTGCTCCCAGTGACATCAGGATAGGCAGGCATTGTCAAAACGATATAGTCAGTTTTGGAACAAGGGAATTCAAGGACACGCTGAAGAAGCCCATTCTGATCTCTGGTTCCTTTCTTCCTTTATTATTATTTGTATGTGTGCATGTGCAAGTGTGGCACACACATGCCATGCTAAGCACACAGAGAGCAGAGGACGGCTTTCCGGAGGTGATGCTCTCCTTCCATCTTACTGAGAAGGGGCCACTCTTGGTTATTCTACACACTGAACTCTAAGACAGCTTGGAGTATAGAGCCTTGAGCTCCCAGCCAGTTATCCTGGCTCCGCCTCCCATCTCCCTGGAGGGCAGCTAGGACTAGAAATGTGTAGCGCCATGTTTGGTTTTTTATGTGGGTTTCAGGATCAAACTCAGGTTTTCAGGTTTGCACAACATGCAGAATCATCTTCCCTACCCCCTCTTTCCTGTACACACACACACACACACACACACACACACACACATATATATATATATTCATATTTCCTACAGTAATAATCACCTTTATGATCAGAGTATACGACCTACTTCAATGGGAAAAGTCTTTATGAACCCCATCATGTATACAATGAATATATATATGTGATCGTTACCTGTAAAATTGTGTGGTTCAGTATATTTATGAAGCAGTGTGGCCACTCACCATTATTTATCTCTAAAACATTTTAGAAGTTCCAGAAGAATCTCTCCCTGGTGCCCCCGTCCCCAGCACTAAGCGAGGGTTAACCTCTCTCACTATGGACGTTTCACATTCGTGAGAAGGCTTTTGAAAAGACAGACAGTGCAAACATCTGTACAAGGTTCTGTGTTGTGATTCTCTTGATCAGAAGTCTAGGAGCTGGCTGGTCACCGACTCGTGATCTATGTCAGTAATGAGCCTGATTTTGATGCATTAAGAGATGAAATGGAGCCCTTTGTGGTGGGGCACACCTTTAATCTCAGCACTCGGGAAGCAGAGGCAGAAAGATATCTGTGAGTTTGAGGCTAGCCTGGTCTACATAGTGAGTTCCTGGACAGGGAACTATGTAGGAGACGTCACACGCCGCTCCCACAAAAAGAAGCGGGAGAGAGGAGCCAGTGAGGTGGCTCATTGGACAGAAGTGCTTCCTGTGTGAGCCCGAGGACCCGAACTCAGATGCTAACATCCACATAAGCAGATGGGCACAGCAGCACATGCCTGTCTTCCTAGCACTAAGCATGTAGAGATAGACGAATCCCCGGGGCTTGCTGGCCAGCTAGTCTTGCCAAATAATGATTGAGAGACCAATAGAAACCAAGATGGAAAGCGATGGAGAAGACAGTCATTGATAGCTTGCCTCTATGGGCACATGCACTCTCGTGCACACTCGCACACGTACACACATACGTGCACACATGCACAAGCACACACATACGTGCACACACGCACACGTACACGCACACGTACACACATACGTGCACACACTGAGAAACACAACAGGTATAAACTAATGGGAAAGCTGTGCTTCTAGGCTAACTCTCCATGTCCTCTGGTCGCCAACAATTGATGAGTGATGTGGCAAAGTCTTGATGTGAGGACACCCGCTAGCCCTGCTGTTTAACCATGAATCTCTTGGCTGTGGTGCCCCCATGATAAAGGGGGCGCTGGGAATAGCCAGAAAGAAGAAATATTTTAGGGTTTGTCAAGATGTCTCTCTCTCGTGTGTGTGTGTATGTGTGTGTGTGTGTGTGTGTGTGTGTGTGTGTGTGTGTGTGTGTGTATGCAGGTGTCATTTGGAAAGGGCCTCTGGGTTCTCCCTCCAACCCTGCAGCTGCTTTGACTTCACCCAGAACACAGGGCTGGGAGTCCTCTGTGGGAAGGACAGGCTGGGACAGCAGCAAAGATGCGAATGTGTAGCTCTGCTTTCAGAGACCTATGTAGCTACTTTACTCATAACATAGCAGTTTCAGGAATCCTCTGCTTCCTAAACAATTTTTACTTTATTTACACTTCAATGAAAAATAAAGTCACGCTAAGCGAGGATGTGTTTGACGTGGTAGAGTTGTCATTTTGGGTGGTAATAATGAGAAGGCTGACACGCTAGGAGAAAGGGAATCAGCTTCTCTCCAAGCCCCTTATATAAGTAAGCCCAACCTTCTAGGACAAGTGTATGTTGGATGCTCTTTTACGGTGTGAGGACGAGGTTCACACTGAAAGAGTTGGTCTAGTGGGCCGCTATTGGTCTGAGAACCACATCTGTCCACCTGTGCTTCAGTTACGTTGCAGGCAAAGTGAAGTAACTACATAGGTTAAGGGCTAGGGAGAGGAGCGGGCTCAGTGGGTTGATAGTCATGAGTGTGCTGTACTAGGGAAAAAAGATAATCACATGTGTGTCTTTCCATAATGTCAGTAGTTTAAAGGCAGCAATTTGCCTGATAATCCCACTTTCCCTGGTAATCCAGCCAAGGTGAACACAGGTTCCTTTATTCCAATATTAATTACTAATATCAACTCTCATACCACACCACATGGTAAACACATGTGTACACACATATTTACATATACACACATATATGCATTAACACACATCTGAGTTACAGAATGTGTTGCCAAAAGTTAAAGAGACTGCAGTAGTTTCAAGTGTTTCTGGAAGCAATACGATAGAAAGGTAGATGGAGCCTGTGCTGGCAAGGGAAGGACCCCAAACCAGCTGCTAGAGAAACAGCTGCTTCTGGAAGTCAGACTGCTGTGGAGTCAGGCCAGAGCGAGAATGCAGGGTTGAGGCAGTCAGTGAGGTAGAAGGGCAGCTCCCAGTCCCTAGGCAGAACAGGCAGACTGGTGGATAGCAGGTCCAGGCAGGCAAACAGGAGGCTGGGCAGCACAGCAGCTGAGCAGACCAGAAACGGAGCTGAGCTGTGACCTCTCGGAGGGTTGGGAGTCCTTTACCTGTCGGTCCTTTGTGTCAGATGACAGGTTGGTGGGACTGTCACCATCACAGGGGTGGATGCTCACCTGTCTATGGGGTCGAGTAAGGGAGTTAATACCCTTTCTTCAGTCTTGTGTGTCCAATAAGTTCTTGGGCAAGGCTTCTGTGTCGTGATTTTAATCTACCCATGTGCCCCCCGCTATCTCCCAGGAAATAGTTATCTATCAATCTGTGCCGCACGGTTGGTGGTGGTGTTTGCAGCTGTATCCCGGCACACAGCCATCAGCTACCCTGAAATCTGAAACCAAAAGCTGCTTGTAAACTGGTCTCTCAGGGCAAGGGACAGCCCGAAAAGCCCGTCTTCCCCCCTCCCCCCCGCCGGTGTGGACTAGCTGAGAGCAGAGCACAGTGCTTGTCACGCTTGCACAGGGACCTGAGCTCAGTCCTCGGCACCCGCATAAAAGCTGGGGTGTGGTGCCTGCCTCCGACCCCAGTACTGGATCTGAAGAGAGACAGAAAGATCCTGGGGGCCAGATAGCCAGCCAGTGTAGGGGGAAGCGTGAGCTCCAGATTTAGTGGGTGATCCCACCTCGAAAAATAAAATGAGAGACTGAGGAAAATACCAGCATTGACCTCTGGCCTCCACATGCACACACATACCTCACCCACTGCATACACTACATACCCAAAACAGAGATAGTAAGCAAGCAAGGAAAAGTAAATAGAAAATAGAAGAAAGAGGTTAATACCTGCCATCTAACTCTATCAAACCCCTGCCCATCTCAAAGCAGCATGAAGCCTGACCTAGCTAGGTTGCTGAAGGCATTAGAGATTGGAAATTGCTTCCTGTGTCGCCTCCTTTTGGATTTTTGCCTTTGTGGCCAGGCCTTTAGGGCCATATACCAAAGGATCAGGATGGATGGTGGAAGTTAATTGGATCCCTTTAGGTAGGAGGGCCTCCAACAATACAGAGAGAAGTCCTTTCTTCGTGGTGAGCCCTGTTGGGTTAATCATTAGACTCTTTAACTGAGGCATAAGTGAAGAAATTGCTGTCTTCTGATTTTAAATAGACTTTAATTTTTTAGGTCAGTTTTAAGTGGACAATAAAACTGGGCAAAAATTGCGGAGTTGTCCTATGCCCTCTGATCCGACTGAGAGCATTCCATACCACATTGACACATCCTGGTCACCCAAAGTTAACAGTTGACATTAAGCTTCACTCCTGTTGCTTTATATTCCTTGGGCTGTGACCAGTCCGCGGTGACACGCAATTATCATCAGAGTATCAAACAGAACGGTCTCACTGCCATGAAAAGACTCTGCTCTGCCCTCTTGTCTTTCCATCTCTCTACCCCCAGCAACCACGGATCTTTCTACAGTCTTCACAGTTTGGCTCTTTCCTGAACGTAATATAGTTAGAATGTAATATGTGTAGCTTTTTTAGACTAGCTTCTTTTACTTACTAATATGGATCTAAGGTTGTTCCATGCCTTACGGGGCTGGATCACTCATTTCTCTCGAGTGCTGAAAAATATTTCATTCTTGGAATGTACCACTATGTATGTATGTATGTATGTATGTATGTATGTATGTATGTATATATGTTTGTACATATATATATGTATATTCTAAAAGCATCTCATTTGTTCCTAAGTTTTGGTTACTATGAATAGAGCTTCTATAGATACTTATGTGTAAAGTTTTTGTATATATACATATATAAATTTTCCTACTCATTTGAATAAAAGCCAAATATGATTCCCAAACTTGGATGTTTAACTTTGTAAAAATAAAATTCCAAATTGTCTACCTAAGTGCTTTTACTATTGTGCTTTCCCACCAGTGAAGAATGGGTATTTCTTTTACTCCACATCCTTGCCAGAATGTGGTATTGTCAGGTTTTTGGACTTTGGCCACTCTAATATGTACATAATTGTGTCTCACTTTTAATTTAATGTATAATCAATGACATGTGATGTTGAACATTTGAAGCCTCAGACTCAACTTTTTCCCCCCTCAGTTCTGTCAGCTACACCACCTCCATTTGTGTTTTTCAGTGCTGGGAACCAAACCCATGGAACATGACAGGCAAACTCTCTACCATGGAGCCAGAGTCCCTGAATTCTATTTTTGTAAAGCATAATGCTTTTTATTAAACCAATAAAATACAGTAAAGCCGAGCATCCTTTGGCCATATGAGTTCACTTGCTCTGTGGGGAAAAAAAATTAAAAGAAAACACAATAAAATACATAATCCAGACATTCTGTGAATTTTCCATTTTTATGTGGCTTATTATTTTTTTAATCTATAACTATCTGTACTCTGTCTCTTTAAAGACTTTACCCTTTTTTAAAGCATCTCTCTATACTCCTTATTTCTTTTCTCTTTTAAGCCTACTATGTACCTTTATTCAACACTGTGACCCATTTAGAGGTCTTTTATGTCTGAATCTGTCCTATTGTGAATCTGTAATTCTTTACTATCCAGGAGCACTTCTTAAAATGCTAAGCACTTCTTAAAAACTTAAGTTGTGCCATGTAGTGGTAATACGGTACCGCCTGTTTCCTGCCCAGTCTAAACCTTAACTGTATGATAATTATGATAGTTCCAGCCTGAGATCAGCACAATTCAGCAAGGCGGAGCCGCTCCTGCTTCAGACCCATTTGGTGCCCCTGAGCCGTGCTCAGTTCCAGGCGCACAGCGAGTCCACATTGCCATCAAGCAAGCCGTAGCACTTTAGTCAGAAACCCCATCCAAATGATCTGTCTCCAGCGGAAGCCAGAGATGGCGCCAGCATTTTAAAACCGCCAAGGCTTTTTGACTGTTGCGGCTACTGAGTGGGGAAATATTCTCTGCAGCACCCCGCTAGCAAGCAGCAAAAACTCTGTTAAACTCTGTATTCTTTTTGAAGCTCTCTCAGATTTTACGTGGAGTCAGAAAACCACGTTGGGCAGCCAGTTCGCCCCAAGTGAGAAACCTTGAGAAAGCTCAAATAAGCCAGGGCCCAACCTTCCTTCAGTTCATACTTACAGGAGGAGCCTTGGAAATGCTGGTGCATGCTCGAATTGTGTTTTGAGATATATTTAGTATTCATTTGTCTAGCAGAGGCTTCAGACTAGAGTGCTGCAATAGACTTTTTACCTGGTAGAAACTCAAGGGTCGCCTAAAACCAGTTTTCACCAAGTGGTATAGTCCTGTTTATCAGAAAGCAGTTAGCCTCTCCATGCTAGTGGTACCGATGGTCACCGCTAACCTGGAGAGCATCCCCTGATGCTGAGAACTAGTGGCCAATTCTCCTCATCCTGAAAAGCACTTCTACAATACATGGTAGGCTCTAGAGTCCTATTCCTTCAATTCCTTTCTTCTGTCTTACTACCACAACTTCTCCCTCATTGCTATTCTCCTGACGGTTATAAGCCTACTCAATACTTTTACATTATTATAAAGAAAAAACAACACAAAATATTTTTCAAATCTCTTTTCACTGCTGGCCTGCATGGTACTGGGTTCTGCAGTATTTTCTTAATTGCTCTCCCTCCAACCATTCCTGAGATCCCCAGACTAGCTGTACCCTTGGTATCAAGGGGACCTATTTTTAAGGATTTTATATAAATGGCATTTGGCCGTGCCACTGACTTTGTCTAGTGCTCCATTCTGCAGCATTGTTCTAAGCTTCGTCTCTATTGTAAACATCTGTCAACAGCACAGGTTTTTGCTTTTTCTTAGCAGTGTTCAATCATGTGATGACACCACATTTTACCCACCTTCTGGCGGAAGCTGAGCCATTTCCAGCTTGGGACTACTATTTAAAAAAAAATACCTGCAATGAACATGCATATGCAAACCTTCGTGTGACACATGGTCTCATTTGTCAGGAGTAAATGTCTAGGGTGGTGTGGCTGGATCACATGATCAAAGTACGCTTAACATCCTCAGAAACTGCTGGACTTTTCCAGAGTGATTGTGCTTTTGGATTTTCTCAGTGCATAGGAAGAGCTCCAGAATGTCTTAGGCCTGCCACTGCCTGATGGGTCTGGTTCCATTTGTCTTGGCTGTTCCAGTGGATGTAGGCTGGTGCCCCTCATTTGTTTAGCTCAGTGGCTCTACCTCCTAGGAACTCCCACCACTCTCCCAATGTCACTTATCCAAGCCTTTACTCATCCTGTCCTGCAACCTATACACCTCTTTCCCTTTACTCCTCTGAATCAAGCTGTTTCCCTTCATCCTCAGCCTTAGGGTCTTCGGACCCAAGCATCCTTCTGCGCAGAGGGAAAATTTATCCCGACTCACAGTTTTGAAAGTTTGAAATATATAAATTCCATTGTTTTGGCCTTGTGAGGGGTGAGGCAGTATATGTCGGTAGAGGAAGGTGCTCACCTCGTGATGGCCAGAAAGCAAAGAGAAAGAGAAAAGCACAACCAAATGACCCGACCTCTTCCCGCAAGGCCCCACAGCCAACGGTTCCATCAGTTCCTGACAGGACACCCACTAGAGTGTGTACCCTCAGAGCTCTACAGATAACTTTTTGTTAGGGTTTTCGTTTGTTTGTTTGTTTTTAAGTGTTTGGCGAGACTGTGTGCAGTCCTCTTCCTACTCAAGGCCACACTGACAGCAGCTTGTTATAAGTAGCAGTTGCAGAGACAGAACTCCACTCTGTGAGTCAGCCCTTCATGTGTGTCTTGGAGATTGTAGGTCTGTTTCCTCTTGTTTAAAGAAAGCTGTTACTGTAGCCATTTTTATTTGGTTTTTGAAATTGGAAATAATGTGTAGGTGTGGCAATGTCTTTTTTAAGGGAAGAACAATTGTCCTTCTAAGCATCCTTTGAACACAGAAAGGGAAATAGAAATGAAGTCAAAGGGACTTGGGAACTTCAAGAAAATTAAATTTGGTTCAAGTGAGGGTTACCCAATCTCTCTTGATGTTATGATTTTAAGGCTTCCAATCTGTGAGAGTTTCCAGTGTTTTAAGGGAGCTAGAATTTGTCATTTATGCCTGTGATATTTTATGCCTGTGATATGCCTGGGGTGTATTCGAGAAGCTTCTGAGAAATTCTCGGTATTTGGTAGTGTTTGCCACTTCCCCGGATAATAGCTGGATGTAGTTTTACAGGTTCCTAGGAGGGAGGTGGGAACATGGAAAGAGGGGGTCTCCAGGAGGCAGTCTGGTAATAAGGGATGGTTAAGAGGATGTGTTTCAAAGTCCATTGGAAATCACAGTGATGGAATTCAGAGTGATTGTCCCTGAGGCTTCACAGCCTAAGGATTTGGCCAGCTATACACCATGACCTCTGCTGAGCTTTAACCCAGGCACTCCTGTGGGGATACAGCTCCAGATTAACCTGCCACTTGCAGCGTGGAAAGAAAGCTCCAGAATGTGGAAATTCCTGGCAATCAGTTGGCTAATGCAAATAATTTTGAAATAGTCTTTCATAAGAGTGTTGCCATAGTTACGATAAGAAGGTTCATGACTAAAGCCATTGACACACTGACCTGTGTAAAAAAAGTCTTACACCAGAAGGAGGTCCTGAGCTCCTGCACTGACAAAGGCCAGAAGGGGAGGGATGGAAGGAGACAGGCAGAACACCTCAGGTAGAAGGAATGGAGAAGGGCATGCAAGAAAGAATGAAGAAATGAAGGGATAGAAAAAGGAAGAGAAGAAAGGAGAGGAGGGGAGGGGAAGGGAAGGGAAGGGAAAGGAAAGGAGAAAGGAAAGGGAAGGGAAGGGAAGGGAAGGGAAGGGAAGGGGCAGAGAGGGGCCCATTTCCAGTGGCACAGTCTCTACCAACCCTCAGACAATGAGTTGAATTGCAAAGACTGGGCTTGGGTAGCCATGTTGCTCTTATCCCCTTTCATAGATCATGGAATAGCCATATAAAGCTCTTTGACAAAATAAATGAGCCTGCGGTTGACAGCCTCCTTCATCCAGTTTTAGAGCATGAACAGCAAACCCTGGTTTCTAGCTTCTGCTTAGAATTTAAAAAAAAAAGGGTTGTGTGAGGGCTGGATGGTTCAGCAGTTAGGTGCACTTGCTGCTCCTGCGGAGGACCTGGGTTCTGTGCACAGCACCTTCAGAGGAGCTCACAACCATCAGTAACTCTAGTTTCAGGGACTCTGATGCCCTTTTCTGAACTTTGCAATCATCAAGCACATTGTACAGACATATACATGCAAGAAAAACACTCATATACATAAAATGAATATATCCAATACAAAAAAATGTTTTAAAACAATGAGGGGAATTGCTTCATTCAATAGCCTCATGGAGGAAAAACAAAATCTTTGAACAAATTCTAGGTTGACTTGACATTGTTATCAGTTTCAACATACCACACTGTTTATTTCATAGTTTTCTAAATGAAATTTAATTATATCTGGTGTCTTCCCTACATCTACCAGGAGTGACAACAGCATTTGAAAAAAAAACTTAGCAAAATATTCTATGAGAACAATTCCTTTTGTGGTTAAATCTGAAAACCATCTGATTGTTCAGAAGATAGTCGCAGTGAGGGCATTTAAAGGTCACGTGGTTGTCGTCTGACTTGAGTACAAGGGTCGCTCTGGTCCAGACCACTCCTGGGACATTTGAGGTATCCTCAAACAGCAGTTTAAAATGTGGATTCTTAAGACTCACTGCTTGGCTGAGATTGGCACCTGACACACACACACACGCTACTAAAGTGTTTGTTAGGTATAAACTTAAGAGGTTGTGGGGAGGACACGGTTGACAAAGTGCTTGCTGGACACGTGTGGAGACCCGAATCTGGGTCACCAGCGCCCTTAAGAAACATCCCCAATGAGTATGGGGCAGAGAGAAGGTGACCCCAGGCAGCAGACTGGGAACTTTAGATAACAGATGTTTAGAGGTATAGTTATCATCCTTACTGGGTTATATTTATCTCCTTATTGGGTTATATTTATCTCAGATCTTTGGTTTTACAGCTGGTGATGTACATTGGCCAAGTGGCCAAGGACATCCTGAAGTGGCCCCGGCCCTCATCCCCACCCGTCGTGAAACTTGAAAAGAGAGTGGTTGCAGAATACGGAATGCCATCCACCCACGCCATGGCGGCCACTGCCATTTCCTTCACCCTCCTCATCTCTAGCATGGACAGGTACCAGGTAAGCTGGGTCCCCATTCATATTCCCCCAACACTCACCTCTAATTGTAGAATGAGGAAGCTGAGCAGGGAGCAGTTCAGAATGTCTCATATAGCTGCTTTGAGGGACATTAAGATTTATGAGGTAAAAATAAGGGAGTCTGGAACCTACAGGGATGTTGATAATTTCTTCATAAAGGAACCATCTAATTTAGCGCTCAAATCAGATTATGCCTTTGAGTGAGGATGGGCCCCAGAATAGAGAGCATGATGTGGGCTACCTGCCGTCATCTCCCCATGAACTGTTTACCTGAGCTGTTGCTTAGACAGATTTGCAACAGACACAAAGGATTTATGATTCTCACAAATGATCCTCCAGGGCAAAGATGATCCCACCAAATCCCTCTGCCAGACTCTCCCGGCCTGCGGCAGAAGAGAGTTGGTACCCCAAATTACCTCCCGAGGATGACTCTGCCCCTGGTTAGGGACCAGTTATTAGAAATGATGACTTTTTTTTCAGAACCATATAAATGACAGGAGATTAATAAATGTTGAAAATAGAAGAATCTTATTTAATATCTGTTTAGATGATAATTATAGTAAGACCTTTCAAAGTTACTTGATTGCCGCGAGGAAGGCTTTTTTTTTTTTTTCTGTTACTGGAGACATGTCACTTTAACTTAGAGTTTAATGTCATAAATTATACTCACTAGATGTTGGAAGTTTTAGATTTCATCAAATCTGGTGGTCTCATAGCTAAAGGGCAACAGTGGGCCACCCTGATCTTTACCCCAGATATGCCCAACTGCTCCATATTCCAGGGTTCTTCATTCAGCCAGCATGGTTAGAAGAAGTCAGGACTGGATCGGGTCTCAGCTCTTCCTCCAGTCTTCTTCCTGACCTAATGGACATAGATCCATTTCCTCAATGAGACAAGGATATTCATAAGGAATGTATCCAGCAGGTTGTTTAACACTGTATTGTAACTTATTAAAATGCCACGCTAAGACTCACACATATCGGGGATCTCCAGAACTGTTTGAAGTCATGCTGACTTTTGAGCTGGGTTTCACACATACTCCACTGCCCAGCAGGACACAGTGGGCCCAGCCCCAGCCCAGTGTGCAGAGTGTTCTCAGGACACAGAGAGATCTGTTGTGAATGTGCTGTCATTTAGGGCAGAGATCAACACAGACCATCACAGAGGCAGGAGTGTATGGCAATGGAGGGTTTTCACGTCCTGATGGATAGGAGGCATGGGGAAGACAGAGATCCTATCTTTAAAGGCATGCCTAAGTGACCTTCATCCATTGGGGTGCTCCTTCCAAAGTTTACATCACTGAAATTTACATTAAATAGTGACAAATTATAATGATCAAACATTCACTTGAGTATTTTATATTGAAACCAAAGTACACTCTATTTGGTTTAATCTTAAGAAACGCTGCTCCGCAGACCCAAATAACTCCAATTAAACCAGATTAGATCAAATTAAAATGCCCATATTTAGTAAATGCAGCACTCTTAGGTGGACAGAGACAGCATGGTGGGGTGAGGAGCCCATGCAAAACCCAGAGACCATATGTTCCTTTCTCCGGCTTGAGCCTAAATAGCCTGAGGGAGGGGTCAGCGCTTGGCGGGCTGGGAGTTGGAGTCTGGACCAAGAAGCTCCCAGGCTAGCGGCTGGGGTGGCACTTCCAATCATTCATCCCAGACTCCTTGGATATAGGGGTGTTCGAGGGCTGGGGTCTCACTTTCAATCAAACACACTCCAGTTTTCCAAATTGAATGCCATTCTAATCTAATACAAGGAGAAGCTAGCTCCAGGAAGAGAGCAGTAACAATTTGAAGACTCGCTTCAAAATATTCCCATCCCTTTGTTTCCATAGTACAAACCTAAGGTCATTCTGACATGGCCTCTAGGCCGCCATCTTGCCTAGAAGCCTGAAAAGCTATCCAATGATGTCATAGTCACCCTAAGGCCTGAAGTGTCATATCTTTCCTACTTAGCTTTTCATGATAAATACACTCAGCTACTTGGGTCTATTTACTCACAAAATAGCTTTAAATCTGGTTTTACTTAATTATGTGTGCATTGACACTCATATCTGAATGCATAAACTTATTCACTTTAAATACTTTCTGATGTAAATCTGAAACTAAGTCAATGAAAAATCTTTAAAGAGAAACTGCCAACTGGGGTACATAACACTTGTAACCCCAACACTCAGGAAACTGAGGTCAGAGGATCATGTTTAAGGCCAGCCTGGGCTACATAGTAAGGTCTTCTTTCAAAAACATATTATTTTAAAAGATAATGTTTTCAGCTAGTGTTACTGGACTCAGTGTTACCTGGAAAAGAACAGCAGATCATGGCTCCTGGTTCTGACTGAGCCACTGGCTGTGTGACTTTGTGTACATCTCTATGGCTTCTATTGTAAGACTCAGGTGTCATGGCTGACAGGAAAGTATCCTGTGTTAAAGTCCAGTGTGGCCACGACTTACCATCACGGCCATTGACTCAGGCATCACCGTTATACAACAGGACTGATCGGGAACCTACATCCTAGGGCCATGTGAAGACCTAGACTGGGCAGATCAGTGCTGTGTCTGCTGCAGATGCTGGTGCATCTGTTCCTATTGCTACAGAACACCCTGTTAGTGATCAAAGCAGGTATATTATATGCCCACGCCCTGGTTCTAACCGTATGCACGTTCCTTATGTGGCTCAGCCTTAGCCAGACGCCTGCAGCTACTCTTCCTGCCCGCCTGCCGATGCCAAACTCAGCCGCCGTGATGTCTGTGGGCCCCTTCTTCAGCCCATGGGTTCTGGGGCTTCTCAAAGGGAGGAGTTTTTTGCTGGGACTTCAGACTCTACAGTGCCTGCCATCTGCCTTACTTCCTAGGCAAGTTGTTGATGTATCCGGTTCTGATTTAGAACAGCCTGGCAGACTCTGTGAAGTGCCAAATGTGCAGTGGCTTTTCCCCAGTTGGTTGCGGGTGGTTTTGGTCCAGCCAGGATGTTTCAGAGACTTTCTGCATCTCCAGAAAACCTCCCTTTATCCAGGCTTACCAGGATATTTGAACAGGAATGGGTTGGTGACCTTTATTGTTTATAAGATCAAGAGTGATGATAAATGAAGTAAATCTGGGAAAAGTTCCATCCAGTCCTGCACTTGCCCGGGGCTGCCTCTAACCACTCCCTGAGTCCATTCATGATGACTCATCTCTCTGCTAAACCTGAGCAAGCTGGGTTAGATGGGAACATGGCACACCGCTGTATACTTGGCTAAGTACCATTGACAATGTAGTATCCGTAAATGTGTCTGAGGTGCACCACTCCCTATGGGTCGTACTCTCTGTGTCCCCTGAGGAAGTTCTTTGTAGGCAGCAGGCTCCATTAGAACCTCACTGGGCTGCCCTCCTTAGGAGGCCTGAAGTATGAGGAGCATTCTGTGTGGCCATAGGGTTGGTCACCAGGATGTAGGTGACCTCAGATTCTGATAGTCGATAAATATTTGCTAAATGGTAAAATAAATAAATAAATAGTGAAAGAAAAGTTTTCCATGGAAAGGGCCAGCCCCCAGTTCTCCTGTGCATTATTTACATGTTTATATGTTGGGAAACTTTCCCCCAGAACTGTATTTCTAGGCATTTTCTCCTTACCTGGCCCGATTTTAAAATGTGATGATTAGATTGCTGGTCTAGGGAAAACAAAATCCAGACTAGCAATTATGTACAATGAACCCCATTCACTGCTGCGACATCAAATCAGTTCATTCTGGCTAGAGTCTTGGCTACTCGGGGGCCATCACAAGAGAAAATCATCGGTTCAAGCTGGACCACTAGTAATTTAGAGACTACCTCATGCCGAAAAATCAAATAAACATGGATTAGTGGTAGAATGCCTACTTGGCTCTGAATTCAATCCATAGTAAAAATACACACAGAGATAGATAGATAGATAGATAGATAGATAGATAGATAGATAGATGGATGGATGGATGGATGGATGGATGGATGGATGGATGGATGGATGGATGGATAGATAGAGAGTAGCATTCATCTGAACATGATCCAATCTTACTTTCTCTTTTCCTCTGCAGTACCCTTTTGCGTTGGGCCTGACGATGGCTGTGGTGTTCTCAGCGTTGGTGTGTCTCAGCAGACTCTACACTGGGATGCACACGGTCCTGGTAAGGCTGTGGTGACAGGCCTCGTGACTGAACAGCATTTGGTCTGAGCGTCTGTGTGTCCTCAAGTGGCTTACTTAAGCTTAGCTCGTGGGTGTATAGCTAGAATCCCAGGAATCTGAGCCAGGAGGATCCCAAGGTCTATGGAACAGAGGAATGCTATCTCAGAGTGAAAAGTAAAAGGGGGGCTGGAGATGGGGCAATGGGGGAATGAAGAAATGAAAGACTCTGAAATGACAGAAATCCCTAGAGAAAGCTGGGATCAGGTGTGCTGTGCTCACCCTGATTGAGGCCCCTACTACACTCAACACATTTATCTGTGCCCACTCGGAGGAGGAATTAGTCTCACTGGGAGGTCTCTGGAAGGGAGCAGTTTCACTAGGTGGGGTTGGGGAGCTGTAGTTTCTTGTTTTTGCACACACTGTCAATATCATGGGAAGGCCTTGCATTTTCCATGGGTCTAAGGCATTGGGGTCCCAGACTTGGCCATGCTAACAACACACATCCCTAGTACTGCAAAATGAATCAATCAATCAATCAGTCAGTCAATTATGGGAAGTCTCAGAAAGAGGGAAGGGGAGGAAGGGAAAGGAAAGCAGACTAGGAAAGAAGTAGTAAGATAAAACCAGACTTGATAGAACACACCTATAAACTCAGCGCTTGGGTGACAGAGATAGGAGCTTGAGGTTTGTCGTAGATACATAGTGAGTTCCAGGCAAGCCTGGGGGTACATGAGGTTCTGTTTTGAAACAAAATAATGCCACCTGGGTAAAATATATTAGTTACTGGAAGTTGTCACTTTCAGTAAGACAGACTATCTTACTGAAATAACTGAAGGAAGGAAGTATTTCTTTTGTCTCACGATTTGAAAGAGTACGTTCCACTGTAGCAGGGGAGACAGGGTGGGATTCATGGAGGCAGAGGTGTGTGGATGGGACCCCTTCACCCCACTGCACCCCAGCATACCAGGAGTCAGAGAGAGGCTAGGTAAGAAGCAGGTTCAGACTACAACCCTTATGGCTCTCTCTTCAGCAACCCAGTCCCCATCTTCTAAGAGGCTCCACACTTTGGAAAATAGCAGCACCAGCGGGAGACTAAGCACATGAGCCGATGGTGGATAGTCCACATTCAAGCCATAGTGTGGAGCTAGATTCAGACACTGGAGACAGTCCATGGGCAGCCAGGACTCAGGCAGTTTCTTATCAGGTTGGTTTACCACAGACACAGCAACCAGGGCAGAGCAAGCACCCACGCTCAGGGATACAAGAGAATTCTCATTGGTCTCACATAGGTCCTCACCAAGTTGACAAGGGTCCCCATTGTCCTCCGCTAGTCAGAAGGGTTGAAGTCATACCTTCCTTTCTTTTTATACGTGTCTAGGTTAGAGAGGGTGTTGGAATCAGAACGTTTATATGTTCATTTAAAAGTCGACCCACCCTTCTGCCGTATTACCAATTCCCCCGCTCCAGGGTTGCCACAGTTAGTATGGTGAAAGGTCCTTGGGTATTCAGGGCCAAATGCACCATCCAGCCAGAGAGCGGCAGGACATCGAGCGTAGTCTTGGTTTGCTACAGGGGCACCATTTAACATTCCACTCTGTATGAGAAGGATGCCTTTAAAAAGAAATGAGCCTTTGATTCATCTCAACTGTGGAACTGCAAGATGACAGTAGCCAAAGGCCTGGTCAAAGAAGGCCATCTTCTCAAGCCTTATTGAGTTACTCCCTGGTGCCAGGGGTGAGTTATCCTGTCACAGTGGAAGGATGGATCATCGTGGGAGAATGTAAAGGTGGGGGGGGCCACATGAGAGCAACTGGAAGCATCAGGGGAGGTAGGGAAGGCGTAAAATTAAACGGATAGGAGGCTGGGATGAGGCTCAAACAGTGAAATGCTTGCCTGGCCTGCGCTAAGCTCTTGTTTCCATCACCAGTGCTCAATAAAGGTGGGCATGGCGGGACACAGCTGCCGTCCCAGCACATGGAAGGTAGAGGCAGAAGGATCAGGAGTTCAGGGTCGTCTTCAGTTCCATAGCAAGTCTGAGGCCATCCTGGGCTACAGGAGACCATTTTAATGCAGCACTTTAAAATTAAAGTCAACACAGCAGTTTCCACAGTAAGCAAAGTCAGGTATAAATGAAGGCATCTGCCGTATGTTTTCACAGGTCTGCCCCCCCCCCAGCTAATCCGGCCCCCAAGCACTTTACTGTTTGAGTGAAAGGAAGCCCAGATGTGAGAAATACCAAAGAAGCAGTTAGGAGTCAGTGTTATTCCACCTACCAAGACCCCATTCCTGCTCCTCAGTCCCAGCGCTCGCTGCATCTGCTGGCTTCTGAGATGGAGGGGAGGGGAGCGGAGCATTCTCAATTCGCCACACCGCTTCTCCACATGGCAAAGACGTTCTCTGCAAATCCCTGCCTAGACCTCAGTGTGGTACCACACAGGCCTCTCCTGGGTGTTTTGGCATTTCTTTTATCTGGTGCTACTTTTTTAATTTCCATAGGTCTCCATTTTGAAAAAAAAATTGATCTCAGGTTAAAATTAAAACCAAAGAGAACACAGGAATGCGGAGCTCCAGACACACGGAGAGAAAACACACAGATCCATTTTTGTGAAGCACAGTGACTTTTTTTTTCCTCTTTTCTTTTTAAGTGGCTTTTGGGGACAGAGAAGCAGATATTTGCGGGAAGATTGATTGGGCCTCTCATTTAGATGCAAGGAATGGGTCGCAGCCATTCTTTGGGAAGGAGCTCTCCAGAAGAGAAGGGAGTGAGGGACCAACGCAACTCCTGTTCTTCCCTGGTCTTCTTCCGCTGTTGGGGCCCACTGCTTTCTTATGCCTCACAAAGATCTTGACTCAGGCCCAGAGTGCATCAGGCTTCAGCACTAGAGCTGAGCTCGGGGCACCGTGAGTCATGACACCCTGGCAGCAAAGGGAATAGTTTGCAGAGTGGGATGGTGGAAGATTATAGGTTACTGTCGTTCTTTCTTCAGCAGCAGTTCTGATGGGCGTCAGGCTGGGAACAAGATCTAGGGATTAGGGATATCGAGGGGAGCAAAGCCACCCACTCTCCTGGGTCTCTGAGTCTACTGAAGGAGGCAGATATACGCACTGCCGATAACTTGGCACAGATGCTATAATTAGCAAGGCACAGCTGGATGGAGTCATCCAAGATAATATGGTCTCTTTCCAGGACCCCTCGAAACAATCTATAGGAAGCAACACTGACAGTATACCACCCTTACTGCCTCTTCCAACCCTATAGGAGCCCTTTCCTTCCTTATTCTCTGTTTCACACACACGGATGACACAGTTTAGTTGTTTTTGCCTCTATCCCCTCTCACTCCCTCCAACTGAAACCCTGCTTGTCCCCAAGAAGTCTCCCACTTATTTTCATGTATTTTTTATGTGTTTCAATCTGAATCTAATTAGAGCTCCTTGTCCAAGGTAGAAGGTTATCTACTGGGGCATTGGACAACTTACCAGTGGCTACACCACTGAAGAAACCGACCCCTGCTCCACCAGCAACCATTTACAGCCAATAATCTCTCCAGAGACGTGAGGCCTCCTGGGTCCCTCCACAATCCCATGGAAATCTTAAAAATACCTCTGGACAATAGAAAAAAAGAAAAAGGGAGAATGTAGAAGCAGCCTGTGTCTATGGGTGAATGAATGGATAAACAAAATGTAGTCTATACCTACAGTGGAATATTGTTCAGGTTTACATAAGCAGGGAGCTATGATTCATGCTGCATCCTAAGTGTCAGAGGCGTCGTGTTAAGTGAAAGAAGCGAGTAACGAAGGGCAAATATCGTACGATTCCAATTACCTGGAGAACTCCGAGTAGCCGTTTTAAGAGGCACAAAAGTCCACGATAGTTGTTGCCTGGAACTGGGTGTGGGGGCATAGAAATTATTTCTTGAGCATAGAAGATCAATTTTAGTCTAAGAAAAGTTCTGAAGGTGCATGCTAGGCATGTTTGCACAACAGTGTCAGACTTGATCCCACTTTAAATTGGTGAAGATAGTGACATTTATATGATGTGTGTCTGTAGTAAGGTTAAATTAAAAGTTTTACTCGGGAGCTGGGAAGATGGTTTGGTGGGTTAAAATGCTTGCCACACAAGAACAATGACCTGGGAAACCCTTGAACCCAGAACCCAAGAAAAATATGATATAGCAATCCCAGATTCCTATTCCAGGAGAGAGGTGGAGACTCCCTGAAACCCGCAGATCAGCTAGCCTGGTGTAGGTAGCAAAAAAACCAAGTGACTCTGTCTCAAACAAGGTGGAAAGCAAGGACTAATGCCCAGGTTGTCCTGTGACCTTCACATGTGTACCATGGTATTCTTAGGTGAACCCTCATTCACATACATGAAGATACACACATGAATACACACATACATGCACACACATGCATGTATTTTGCTTAGAGCGTGGGTCCTGAGCTATACAAGCACCTCCCTGTTTTATTTTAATTCAAAGTTGAGAGGCACCGAATGGATCAAGGTGTGTCCTGGTGTGGGGTGGACACGCACCTGAACAGGATCAGTTGTAAGATGAAGGAGAGGTGGAGACAGCCGCAATGCTCAGGGCAAATGAATGTGTCATTGAGGTGGCTACTGATTTATATTAATGGTCATTCATTGGCACAGAAATGGGAAGAGTGACTTCCCCTGCATAACCTCTTTCTTGTCAGTTTTGAATACCTTTGTCCAGGGCAAGGTTTTCTTGACAAGCTCCAGTTAGACTCCTAGACCCACATAAAACAGAGAATGTTAAACCTGCTTAGCTATGGCACCATCCTTGCCAAACCAGCTCTAGCCTTGTCTCAGGGAAGGACCTCTCTATTACCAATTTACCCATAAAAGAAATGTGGGCAAAACCCTAGCCCTTCCCTCCCACACCTTTGCCATCCAAGTAGTCACCATGACGAGTCACGTGTGACTCCTAAATGTGTCCTCACACCACCTTCAGGATATTATCCATGATTACCTGCTCTGTGCACAGAGAAACTTCTCTCTGCTGCTGGGTGTGCACGGTGACACAACTCCTTCTAGGTTGGGCAACTAGATGATGCCTTCAGGGGCCTTTGGAGATGTCAGCACTGTCAGCCCAAACATGGACATGAAACTCAGGGCCACCACTGACATCCTTGGCTGGTTGATGGTGCCATATCCAGAGCCATCCTACCTCTAGGTTCACCATTCCCGATAACACATCAGGGTCCCTTCTTGCTTAAGGCAGTTTGTAGAGTCCTACATTTCCCATTCACTGCAGCGAAAAGCGTTTGAAATGATGCATTGACTTGCAGAATCTTTGTTTTGTTTTTTTTTTCTTGGTGTTTAATTTCATGTTCTCTTGGTTTGAAGAATAAACCAGTTCTAGCCAATTTGAGGCAAGGGAGGAAGGAAGGGAAAGAAGAAGAGAGAAGGGGGGGAAAGGGGAGAGAGAAGAGGGGAGGGGAGGGGAGGAGAGGAGAGGGAAAGGGAGGGGAGGGAAGGGGGGAGGGAAGGAGAGGAGGAGAAGAAATAGCTTGAAGTGACTGGAGTCATTTATAGACAGCTAGTTTACACAGCTGAACATCAAGGACCAGAAGCAGGTGGCTGTGGGGAGGCTGGCTGCCTTTACCATGTCACCGCTGGTGTATGCTACCTCCCGCCAGCTCTCAGATCAAAATCTGCATGTATGTATATGAGACCTTGTTTGGACCTGATATTTGGCTTTGGGATGGGGTCCAAATGTAAAGATGGAATCTTGGGAGTCATTCCTGCGGGCTGCAAAGGGGTGCCTGAGAACAGAGACTGGAGTGAACCCAGTGAGGTCAGACATCAACTGGTCACCATCGGCCTGGGCAGGAATGGAAATAGCAGATACCTGTTCAACCCAGGTTAAGCCAAAAGGAAAATGCATTGGCTTTTGTAACCACAGTAAAGAGAGACACTAGTGGTCATTGGAAGGGAAAGGCCTGATGTCTGGACCTTCCCAAAGCTCCTTCTCTTCCCAACTCATCTCTGCACAGATAATTCACCCTCTCTGGCTGGTCAGTTCTTGCCCTCTGGCTGTTCTTTAACCTGAAGCCAGAGCCTGAGAACTCTGGGCTTAGATTGCCTCACTTCCTTTCTGGAAAGGAAGCCTGTGATGAGAGTTTCAGGAAACATCTTATTGGACGATGACTCCCTCTGTGCTGCATCAGCAGGCCAGGGGCTGTCTGTGATTATGCCATCCGGCTCAGGAGCCAGCCTGTTTAATCAGAACCAGAACTGGGAGGGTCAGGGTAAGAGCCGTCATGCCTAAGCAGGATCATTCTCCCGAGTAAAGTGCTCTCAGTTATTGGAAGAAGATGGCAAAGTCCAGTGTGGCATTTTTCCTGCTCTGTCAAAGACTCAACAAATAGAGCCAGCACCATGTCTGTACTTGTGCAGAAGGCTGGCCACACTGTATTATTTGTGATGTCCTGAATGATGCAACTGCAAAGGACCAGTTTTAAATCCACTGAGTGATGAAGCAACATCCCAATGTATTAACTGTAAAATTAGCCTGACGTTTTTGTTGGTAGGCCAGCGAACATGAGAGCTGTGAACAAATGGCAGACAGTCCCTTATTTTGTCTTGAAATAGCCGAAATGCTTTTTAAAAATTGTCTCCAAATTGTTTGATCTGTGGGTAATTATTTAGAGATTTGGTTTAACTTTCTTACTTCTTTCCACCTACCCACCCACCCCCCAAGTGATATTTTAGTTTTGGTTGGCGTTTGGAAGATATTGAAAAGGATTGTCAAATATTAAATTATCTGCAGACCATAGGAGCTGTCTTCTGGCTCTGGTCGACAGCATTCCGGGTATGTTTTTCAAGTTGTTTGAAACCAGTTATAGAAAGGAAAGAACTTATTTTAAAGTGCCTCATTTAATACTAGGAAAGACCCAATTGCAAGAGAAATCATACCCTACCCAGCCCAACTTTCTGGTATACTTGGGTAAGTCTGTTTCTGAGATAAAGAGGGGGCTCTGGTTCCATTTTTGAGCCCCTGTCACCATGTTATTAGGCCTATTGTCTCTCTTTGCCCTGAGGGCAAATATTTTTATCCTTTTGTCAAAATAGAGAATTATTTCTGGTTTCAAAAGCAGTAAGTGTTCATGGTGCTTCAACCTCTGCTGTTTATAAAGTGTGAGGTTATTTTCTTCTTTCGTTAAGACAAAAGTACTCAGTGTTGTTCAGTAACCAGGAGTCCAAGCAGCCTTTTTTTGGGAATAATAAGGTAAAGTGAAGGCATTTGATCAGAGAAACAAAAGCTAGGGCTTAGCTCAATATCGGGCAAGAACTGCTAGTGATATGCAACCCCAACAGCAAACATAGACAAATTCTTTTTTTTTTTAACTTTGCTTTTTCAATGCTGATCCCAAAGCCACAACTGTGGCATTGTTTTCTGTCCTGTACATGTGAGATGATCAAGGTCCTAGAAATGCTTGACCCTAGGAAAAAGCTGAGCAAAAAGCCCAGGGCGGAAGGCTGGGAATAGGGCTCCCTGACCTCATGGCTGGAGAGCAACTGGACTCCCGCTAGAGCTGGCCTAAGGATGCTGAGACAAACCTCTGAGATAACTATTGGGAAACATGCAGCTCATGGCAGTGAGAAGGGCCATCGGTGCTTCTTAAACCCAGCATTTCCTGTAGGTCATACTGAAAACACCTCCAATTTCCCCAAATAAAATTTAAAAGGCCATGTTCAGGGACAGAGCATGGATTGGGACCTAGCATTTCTGCATGGTATGTCTGAATGTTAGGTGAGTCCCAGTCATGGGAAAAGAAGTAAGAAGAAGGGATTGGCTGAAGTTCTCACAGGAGCAGGCTTCCAAGTGTGGTTTTTCTTTTATTGGGCACGCCCTTTCGGACTGTGAAAAGTGTCGCTGAGTCACTGCGGGATGGGGCTTCCCTTAAGCCCATGTGCCTCTCCAATGGAAGCAGCATGGTCCTTGAGTTTTGTAAAGTTAACTTTTTAAAAACGAGTTTGGCTTTTCCTTTATTGACATAATTGAAATAAAAATATCTTACGGCTGAATTCGAACCATAAGTCATTGCTTGCTTGCCACACTGGAGGGATAAAATGATGAAATACAAGGACTGGGTCCAGTTCTTCAACTAACTTCTGAAGCCTGAAAATAAGGTCTGTTTCTAAGTCACAGCAGATCTGAAAGCAAACTGTCTCCTTTGTTTCCCGAGGCAGTGGTTCACCATCCTTCTGCCCCAAACTGAGCCCTGAAAGTGCTGGGATTACAGGCTTCAGCCGCCACACCCGGCTTGAGGATAAATGTCAATACTGTGGCCGCCATTTCAGAGGTCAGACATTCCTCAGAAGAATCTCAAATGACTCGAGGCTTTAAAGAAATGATTGATTAGTGATTATTTTTAATGTGTTGGGGAGGTGGCATGTGCATGTAAAGGGTGCCAAGGTCAACGGGTCCCCTAGAGCTGGAGTTACACGTGGTTGTGAGCTACCTGACGCAGGTGCTGGGAACTAAGCTTGGGTCCCATGAAAGAGGAGTACAGACATAAATGCTGAGTGACCTTCTCAGTCCCAGTGTGGTGTGTGTATATTTGTGTGTGTGTGTGTGTGTGTGTGTGTGTGCCCCTAGAGGCCAGAAAAGGGCCTGGTATCTCCTGCAGCTATAGTTATATATAGGTGGTTATGAGTCACCCGACATGAGTCCCAGAAACCCAACTTGGGTCTTTTGGAAGGGCAACAAGTTCTCTTAACTGCTGAGCCATCTCTCCAGCCGCTCAAATGTTAAAGATCAGAAGTTCAATGCCATGAAGGCAAAACCGCACACCTTTAATCCCAGCACTCCAGAGGCAGAGGCAGGCAGATCTCTGTGAGTTCGAGGCCAGCCAGAGCTACATAGTGAGACTATCTCAAGGTGAAGAAAATAGACTGAGACCCTTTGGTCTGCCCCAGCAGGAAGCTTCCCATGTTCTTCATGGCACCGCAAAGCCACTTGGAAAATGGACTAATATAGCCGTGAAGCAAAGGCTAGCTTACCAGTTAGCAGGAACAGACGGTTCCCCCAAAAGAAATGTAAATATTCAATGAATATTGTAACCTCATTTGTATATTTGTATTTCGAATTGTATTCGTATTTTCTAGCCCCCTGAAAAGAGGGGCTAGAGAGATGGCTCAGCAGTTAAGAACCACTAAATCTACCTACATCTTGTTAGGAGGAAGTGCAAACTGTGTTATAAGTGTGTGCTTGGATATAGTCAGTCTGTTTGGCCCATTAAGCTATGAGTCCTTTGAGGGCAACAATCTTGTTTTCTTTACTTTTCCATGCCATCACCTCCCACCCTAATTCCCAGCAGGATTCCCGGCTCCCAGTAAATGTTCACTGGATTGTCACCAGTATTAACAGATTACCATCTGTTAATCTATTTTTTTCCTTCAGTTTCTTTGCAATTTATTGAGTCAGACTGAAAAAGATTCAGCTATGAGTCCGAGTTCATCTGATCACCGCCTACTTTTTTTTCAGTTTTATTTTGTTTTGTTTGTGGGAATAATCTTTATCCTATAAAAATATAAAATAGAAACTGTCATACAATAGCAAATACTGTGTCAGCAAGGGTGCTTGTCTCTGTGCCTCAAAATCTCTAAGAGTAGAGGGTGGCAGGCCTTAGTGACCTTAGAGTGATGTGGAGAAATTATTTCCATAGTAGCATCATGAGAATTTTAGCTATATGGGAGATCAATATTCTCTCTCTCTCTCTCTCTCTCTCTCTCACACACGTGTGTGTGTGTATACATAGAGGACTAGGGAGAACATTGAATGTTCTGCTCTATTTATATCTATCTCATACCCTTAAGACAGAGTTCTAACTGCACCTGGAGCTGGGTGAAGCAAGTCCCCAGCGATCCTCCTGCCTCCACCATTTTACGTGTGTTCTGGGATCTGCTCTCGGGTTCTTGTGCTAGGATAACACTTTACCCAGTGAGCCAGCTCCCCAAAACCAGTTCATGGGAGAGAAGAGCACCTTACAAGAGGTCCTCACAACATGGGTACATCTCATTTAATCAGTGGGATGACAAAGCTGCCAGGAGTGGAGAAGGAAGGTCCGTGTTCCCTGGTGAACTTAAGAATGTCATGACTACAGGCCCTGCTACCTGGACCTTGGATGAAAGTGTGTAAGCAATAGTGAGAGATTAAAGAGAAGGTTAGTGTCATGTGTGTAGAATAAGAGAAGTGGAGTCTAATCCTAGGAACCCTCACTTTTGTGGTTCAGAAAAGAAAGAAAAATTTTATAAACCATCTTATGGATGCATCATATAAGGAGATCAAATTATATTTGTGCAACTCAGGGAACTTCTAGTGAAGAAAGCATGCTTTACTGCATGTAAACACAGGTGGTATTGGGAGACAGCATCATCAGAATTCCCCTTTCAGCCTCAACTCTGCATTTCCCTGGAGGCACCCCTCCACAGATCACCAGCACTGTGCACTTGTTCAATGTCACGTAACCAGGAGCATCTCATGTGCTGCCTGCTGCATTGTGCCTTTCACTCCCCGCTATGTCTGTGAAGTCATCCCTCTTATTGCCTTTGCTTTGTGGTCATCAGCAGCATGCATTAGTAATGGGACTTTTGAGACCAGGTCTGGCTGTATTACCCAGCCTGGCTTTAAACTCTCAGGGGCAAGCAATCTTCACACGCCACCATGTCCAGAGTGTTTGCTGTTATGTAATATTCAACGATGTGAATATGCTCCACTGTCCATTTGCTATTGATGGACATTTGGGTTGTTTCCAGGGAGACAGTTATAAACAGTGCTGCTTTGAACTTCCCTTTCTGTGCCTTTCAGCACAGATAGATGCATTTTATCTGAGTCTGGATGCAAGAATACAGTGCGTCTCATAAGCTGTGCAGGTGTAAAGCTTCAAGGCTGGCCATTGTGTGGCGTCAGTTCAAAGCCTCAGCAGCATATGGCATGCCCCCGCCTCCACTGTTTCTTCCATCTTAGTCATTCTGGTGAGATGTCTCAGTCTCTCATGTGATTTTGGCTTCTCTGAATGATGATTTTTGACCTGTTTTGTATGTTTATTGGCCATGAGATATTTTTCTTCGTGAGGTCCTAGTTGAGATCCTTTACCCCATTTAGCTGGATCATTTGTCCTTTTATTAGTATTATCAGTACACTGTTAGTTAAATATATTAAGAATTCTTTTTCCCACTTTGTAACTTGCTTTCTTGGCCCTTATGTTGACATTTTTGGTAAAGTTTGAAATTTCAGTGGAGTCCAATTTACGCAACTTTTTAACTGATGGTTACAATTCTATATCCTAAGATATTTTTTACACATTACAAGTCACAAAATATTATTTTATACTTGTAAAGATTTAACTATTTTACTTTGCTTATTTATACCTATACTCCACTTGGAATCGATCTTGTGACTTTCCTTCTATATGAATACCTAGTCCACTCTGCAGTTAGATGCATGTCCTTTACACACTTATGGGAGGATCACCATCAGTATAGGTCAGGTGACTATTTGATTCTCTCTGTCTACATTATACTCTATGCTCTCTCCCATTGCTCTACCTCTCTATCTTCTTGCTGAGACCACTGTCCTGTAAGTATTAATGGCAGGTGGTGGAGGCCCCATAGCCCTCACCCTTGCTCTTCTTGGCTCTTTGTATTTCCTCCACTGCTGGGCTCTTACTGAGATTAAGTAGGGGTGTGCATAACGTCTTGAGAGAAGTGACTCCTTGCAGTGCTGAGCACTCCTGCCCGTGGATATGTTCAGATCTTTGCTTTTTCTCAAGATCATTGTCGTTTTCTGGGTAGAAATGTTATATATCATATATTGCATGGCATATCAGATGTGTGTAGATATATTGCGGCATCTGCTAGACATTGTTCTAAGCCAGCAGTTCTCAACCTGTGGGTCTTGACCCCTTTGGAAGGCACATATCAGATAGCCTACATATCAGATACTTACATTATGGCTCATAACAGTAGCAAGTTAGTTATGAAGTAGTAAGAAAAGAATTTTATGGTCGGGGTCATCACAATATGAAGAACTGTATTAAAGGGTCAAAGGTTGAAAACCACTGTTCTAAGTACCCTACATGAATTAGCTACCCCGTAGGATAGTTCACAGCAACCTTGTGAGGGAGGCCCTAGTTTTACTCCATTTTTCCAAAGGATGAGAAGTTAAATAAACTCATCAGACTCCCTGTGATTGAGATGTCCGGCCTCACCACAGAGATAACATGGTCATATTTACGTCTTCTCGACACTCTGCAAAGCAAGATGCCAGGAGTCTGGCTCTCAGATGGCGGGAGAGCCGCACAGTACTCCCTTGGGGGAGCTATTGCTCAGGGAGCCAGCATCCAAGGCACAAGCCAACATTCCCCAGGGGCATGAACAAGGGACAACAGTATAGTTCCTTTTCCTCTGGGTGTGAACAGTCATGGCACTGAGACCACCAAGAATTCAGATTCCCATTTGACCTTGGTGTGTACAAGTATCACTATATCCGAATTTCATTTTCAAAGATTGTTGTGATTTAAAAAAAAAAAAAAACAGCACAAGAGAGAAAGACACCATGTGACAGGATTCACATGGAGGGGTTTTTTATTGGGGGAAAGGGAATGGGAAAAGGGGAGGAAAGGAGTGGGGAGATCTGCCTCTGGTGGCAGGAACAGTAGAAGAGGAGAGAGAGAGAGAGAGAGAGAGAGAGAGAGAGAGAGAGAGAGAGAAACAGTAACAGACAGTGAGGGGGAATATTAATATTAAAAGGGAACGTAGTGAATGTGTATAGGAGGTGCTCTTAGTGGCTGCAACTGATAATGTATCCTATCCCATCAGGACCCCAAGGGCAGGCCAGTACAGATGCCTGAATACTAAAAAAGATGACCAGATCATTTTCCAGTACATTCCAAAGCTTTCATTCTCAAGTGTGCTTCAGAAAAGAAAGTAGGAGGCCCCTCCATGCCACATAAGCATGACCCTATGATGGCTTCTGTAATTTAGCAAGTTAAGATGGACTTGGTCACTCACCAGTGTGACCCTTGTCCCATAGTATCATTTGAGAGTTCATCAGAAATGCAGTCTCAGGTCCCACCTGGATCTACATTATCAGAAGCTGCATTCAAGGGCTTCCCTGTGGGGCTCTACACAAGGTGCAGTTTCAAAAGCGGTCCCCATGCACCCCCAGACAAGGCAGCGGCAATGCCGATGACACACAACCTGCACGGGCCTGTTGGACACTTCCATCACATGCAACATGATTCTGCTCTGTTCTCTGGTTACTCGGAGGCCCAGCTGCCCACCCAGGCTTGAGAAAGATCACTGAAGAGTTTGACAGTGTCTTTTGTGTCTCCGGGCAGATTGTCCTTCCTCGTACCTGCCATTCTTGTGAGCTCCTTAGCCGTTGTCAGTGATGATGTTAAAACCTGCCTGGAAACATGTCTGAGCTGCTGTCATAATCCTCCTGGCCTGCCAAGCCCCTGCCATTCATCACAGCGTGACTGTTCATACGCATGGGAATTCGGGGGTGGGGAAGTTGGTATGGTTCATAAAGAAAGACTGCTCAGACTTGCTAGAATCTGTGGAGACCAGAGAAGCAAGTGATGATTTCCTAAATCTGGCTAGGTACAGGTCAAGTTTAGAAGTGGACACTGTACCCCAGTATCTTCCTAGTTAATACTGATTTCATAGAAATCTATAAAAATACCTGAGTATATAATAACTGTGAGAAATATAGGGGCTGGAGAGATGGCTCAGAGGTTAAGAGCATTGCCTGCTCTTCCAAAGGTCCTGAGTTCAATTCCCAGCAACCACATGGTGGCTCACAACCATCTGTAATGGGGTCTGGTGCCCTCTTCTGGCCTGCAGGCATACAAACAGACAGAACATTGTTTACATAATAAATAAATAAGTATTTAAAGAAACAAACAAAAACAAAACAAAACAAAACAAAAGAAATATAATGCCTGCCTTACTTTTTAGTGTCCGTGAACCACTTAAAGACCACATACAGGGGCTGGAGGGATGACCCAGAGGGGAAAGTGCCTGCTGTGCAAGTGTGGGTCCTGAATTTGCATCCCTGGTGCATACATTTAAGCCAGGAGCAGAAGCACACACCTGTGACCCCAGTGCTGAGGAGGCAGGGAGAGCAGGATCCCAAAGGTTGAGTGGCCAGCTGGTGTAGCTGAAGCAGCAAGACTGGGGCCAGTGAGACTCCTTGGCATTAAAATTAAAGTGGGAGGCCTGGAGGCGTGGCGCAGCAGTCAAGAGTGAGCACTGCCCTTGCAGAGAACCCAGGCTGGGTTCCCGGCATCCGTGTTGGTTGGTCCACAACCACCTGCAATCCCAGCTTCAGGAACCCAACAGCCTCTTCTGATTTCTGTGAGCACTCGCATGCGCATGCACGCACGCACACACACACACACACACATACTCATACTCACACACTCACACATACACATGTAATAAAAACAATATATCAAGAAAATAAATTCAAATGAATTCTTTACTATGAGACACATAATCATCAGAGATAGTTTTACTTACAAGTATTTCAGTCATCTTAATAGCATCAGATATTTAGCTGCTTAACAGAACATGTTTTTTAAGCCTTTCCAAATTATGTTTTCCAAATACAAAATTAACATGGACCAAAGTTTTTTCCATGTTTAATTATTTTTATGTGTGGAGACTGGTTTGCATGTATGCACGTGCACCATGTATATGCCTGGTGCTGCAGAGGCTAGAAAGGGAGGGCATCAGGCCTCCTGAATCAGGAGTTGCAGAGGGTTGTGAGCCACCATGCAGATGCTGGGAACTGAACCTGGGTCCTCTGCAAGAACAGCCAGTGCTCTTAATGGCTGAGCCATCTTACCAGCCCTGGGTCAAAGATTTTATTGAATTCATTAAATAATGAGTAAGTTTTAGTGTCGGAAGTATGATAAGGAAGTACATTAAGGCTGCTGGGCTATATAGGAAATGGGTTCTACATCCTATAGGGACACAAAAGCAACAAGTCTACTCTTTGGTGGAATCATTTTTTTAATTAATTTTTTTTGTCTTTTATTGAAAATACGTTTTGTCCTCACATAATATACCCTCTACTCCCAGTTCACCTCCACTTCCCGCCCTTTCCGGAAGCCTCTCGTTAGAATAGACAGGCTTCTAGGGAATAATAATAAAATATAATAAGATAAAATAAAAACTAACACATCGGGATAGGACAAAACAAACAGAAGGAAAAGAGCCAAAAAAAGGCACAAGAAACAGATTTAGACACAGAGAATCACTCATTTACATACTCAGGAATCCAGTAAAAACACCAAACCATAGTATATATGCAAAGGAAGAGAGGGTAAAAAGAGAAAATATACATATTAAAAAATCAGATGGAATTTAAAAAGGGGGAGCCCTGGTACAACATTATGGGCAAGTAACCCCCAAAGATGCTTGTTCTTTTTCTGCTGGCCATCGACTGAGGGGCATGCAGCCCACCCTTAAGAATAGTTTGTTTCCCCAGTGAGACTCCCTTGGAGAAAGCTAATTTTCATTTGCAAGTGGTTATTAATTTCAGACTATTTCTGGGGTAGAGATGGGGGGGGCGTGTGTCCACTTCTCCTATCAGCTCTAGGATCTCACGTAGTGCGTTCAGTGCACAGCCTGTGCACGCTGCCTCAATCTCTGTGAGTTCATAATGTGCACTGATCCTGTTTATTGAGAGACCATTGTTTTGTTGGTGTCCTCCATCGCTCTGACTCTTATGCTCTTTCTGCCTCTTCTTCTGCAGGGTCCCCTGGGCCCTGAGGGGAGGGATTTGATGAAGATGTCCAATTTAGGGCTTAGTGTTCCAAGGTCTCTCACTATCTGTATCATATCTGACTGTGGGTCTGTGTATTTTTTCCCATCTGCTGCAGGAGGAAGTTTCTCTGATGGTGGCTGAGAAGGGCACTGATCTGAGCATAGAAGCGTATTATTAGGAGTCATTTTATTGCTACCTTATTATTATTATTATTATTATTAACAGTAGTATTTGGTTTTACCCTAGGTTGTCCACCTCTGGTCACCCAAGCAGTGTTCTATCTTGTAGAATGGGCCTCAGGTCAAATCAGATATTGGTTGGTTATTCCCACAAGCTTATTTTACAGGGGGACACCATTGTAGATCAACGGGTTTGTGACTGGGTAGGTTTACGTTTCTCCTTTGGTGGCATGCAGGGTACTTTCTGTTCCAAAGGCGCTAGCATGTAAGGATGAAGGCTCTATGTAGGCACCAGCTGGACTTCTCCGTGTTCTGTGAGTTGTGTAGGTGCTGTCTTCAGCAATGGGGTCTTGCCCTCAGTTTGTAGAGAGCAACCTACAGTCTTGGCAGTAGCTTGAGTTGCCTGGGGGTTCCCATGGGACCCTTTGTTCAACAACTCAGATGAAACCAATCACAGGACTGAATACTTTATTTGGTTACAAGAGCTGTCCACCTGGGACTCTGTATCACCCATTACTTGACAATTTCATTTACATCACTTTCATATGTGTATATATCTGAGGAAGCATCTGCTGTGTTAGGTTTCCATATTCCTCCTCCAATGGCCCTCAGTTTTAGCTGTCTCTCCCTGTGTCCCCTCCCTTGCTCTTCCCTTCCCCTCCCCACTTGATCTGCCCATTTCAGTCCCCTTCATTCATCCATAGCTATCATTTCCCTTTCCCAGGGAGCTCTCTCTGCCCCGCCTAGTCCCTTGCTCTATACCTAACCCCTATGGTTCTACGAGTTGTAACTTGGTTATCATTAACAGCTAATATCTACAGCAAATACATACCATATTTGTCTTTCTGGGTCTGGGTTACCTCACTGGGGATGACTTTTCTAGTCCTATCCATTTACTTGTGAATTTCATGACTTCATTTTTTAAATGGCCGGATAATATTCCATCGTTTAAATGAACCACATTTTCTTTATGCAGGCAGAATCATTTTCAGAAAACAGAAATCATTTGTCTTTTAATAGGACGAAACCCAGCCAGGTAACCTATCTTTCAGGGGGAGATTCTGAGGATATTAGCATGAGCAAATTTAATGTGATCGGCAATTTTGTTGATTATCTGTTGAGATAACATGTTTGTATATAAAATATGATAGATGAATAAAATGAATTCTTTTTACTTTTCTTCAATTACAACTAAGAATATTTTTTGAAACAAACAACAAAAAAATTTTGAGACAGTATCTTATGTTACTCAGGCTGGCTGAGTCCTTGACACATTTAACAGTAAGGTGAGCAAAGTTCTCTTTCTCCTGTGACCTTCAGATGGCCTTTGTCCTTGTGAGACTTTTTTTTTGGGGGGGTGGGGTTTCGAGACAGGGTTTCTCTGTAGCTTTGGAGCCTGTCCTGGAACTAGCTCTTGTAGACCAGGCTGGCCTCAAACTCACAGAGATCCACCTGCCTCTGCCTCCCAAGTGCTGGGATTAAAGGCGTGTGCCACCACTGCCTGGCTGCACTTGTGAGACATTAAAATGAGGCTTTGCCTAAGTCCATGTTTTTGAGACAGGATTCTGTGTCCTGAATTCACTATACAGCCAGGGCTCACCTTAGACTGATTCTCCTGCCTCCACCTCCTGCATACAGAATTATAGACTAGGGCCATCACACTCTGCCTACAGCTTTTATTATTTACTAATTTTTTGGGGGGAGGACACTTACTAGGCAAGCTTGAGCTACACTGCTCTGCTCTGCTATGTCCATACTTTGTAATACTTTTAACACACCCACAGAAAACCATTCCCTGTCAAAATTACCAACACCATATCCATTGAATCTTTACATATTCTCACTTTATTCTAAAATCGCAGCCTGTGGAAGCCGGTGTGTTCTTTTCGGCCTCATATGGCTCCTTCCCTGCATCAGTGAGTTTTCAGAAGGTTGTTTCAAGCCTCCTTGTGGCCACAGATTACCATGCTTGCGGGTCCTTAGTCCTAGATTTGCAACAATCCTAGGACATGTAAGGTGGCGCCAAGGACAGCCATGACACACTAAGGAGGCACTAGAGTGGAAGATCAGCACCCACACCCAGCACCCATGAGAGGAGAAGATCTACTCCAGGTTTGGGATTACGGGTAGGTCGCCATACCCGGGTGCTGGGGATCTGAACTCCAGTGCTTAGCCCCACTGAACCATCTCTTCGTGCCCTTGTTTATCCAAGGCAGAGTCTCACTCTATAGTCCACATTGGCCTGGAACTTGCAATCCTCCTGCCTCAGCCTCCTTTGCACTGGGAGTAATGGGCCACCACACCTGGCTTGTCTGTGGACCCTCCTGTGTAACAACTGGAAATAAATACTTTTGAACTTAGACATTCCCTTTTCTTTCCCTCCCCATACAAATGCTAATTGCATAACACTCAGGTTTCTGAAATCACTGATACGCATATTCATGAGCGCTGTGGCCTCCTGTTGCTGAGGCAGCTGGTTGAAGCCTGTCTTCATGACTCTGAGAAATCAAATTAAACCTTTGCTAGCACAGGAAAGCATACTCTGAGATGTTCAGGAGGGAACGCTGACAGATGTGTAGCAGTTGTTCTCAAGACAAAGGCCAGGTCTGGCTTGTTCACTGTCAGCGTAGCCGCTTTCAAAGCATTCATCATATCTTGGCTTTGTCTGGGTGCCTGGCTTCATCGCTCTGTGCGGCCCATCAGGGACAGAGCAGGCCCTTGCTTGACATTCTCAGCAGGGGATCTGGCAGAGGGGAAGATGCTGGAGTCAGAGTTCCCGGCCCAAATGCCTCAATAGTCCAGGGACCTGAAAGCATTCTTGGCAAACAATTGAGCGGATGGCTGCCTCTACCCCTCTTTCTAGGCAGATAACTTTGAGCGGTCTAGGCCCTCAGTAGTGACCTTCAGGGGAGATGTTGGGAGGTAGGATGAAAAACTTTCCCAGTAAAGCACACACGGGAAGAGGATGGAGGGTCAGAATTCACAAATGTAGACAGTTCTTGAGGAGGTAAAGGCACACTATAGGAATTTCCAGAGATGTTCACCAGAACGTGAGCGAGTCCTTGCTGTTTGGCCAAGGATAAGAAGGTACAACGTATGTGTTACTAGCCTTCTTCGCTAAACTTTGTCCTGATGTTGCTCTCCTGGTCGGAGTCCTCTGTCACTGTCAGGTTATCTGTTTTATTTTATTCTCACTTCTGCACATGGCAGAAAGTTTATATACTTGTCTTTCTGCATCTGTTGCTTAAGGCAGTGACATCGACCACCATTTACTGTCCTGAAATGACACAGTTTCATTCTGCTTTTTTGGGTGGGTGAAACTCCACTGTGTGTATCTAGATATAGATAGATAGATAGATAGATAGATAGATAGATAGATAGATAGATATAACATGCATTTTCTTTATCCATTCATCTGTTGGCAGATACTTAGGTTGATTCCATAGCTTGGCTATTGTGACGAATCTCAGGGCATTTTTATTAACATAAAAATACTGAGCTGGGCATAGTGATGCATTCTGTCAAGTCAGCACTCTAGAGGTAGAGGCAGGAGGATTGAGAGTCCAAAGTCATCGTTGACCACATAGCCAAGCTTCAGGAAACATTTTCTCTAAACAAACAAATACTATTGTGATAGAAAAAAAGAAAAAGGTGTTAATGGCAGAAAATTCAGGAAAATATGGCCGTGGGTCAGTAGAGGGAAGAGAGAAATGTTGAAAGGAGGCTGTTAGTTTGTTTCCTGGCCGCCCTGCAGCAAAATAATGACACAGAAACCACATTACTTAAATCACTGCTTGCCCCATTAGCTCTAGCTTCTTATTGGCTAACTCTTACATATTAATTTAACCCATTTCTATTATTCTGTGTATCACGTGTGGCAGTGGCTTACCGGCTAAAGTTCTGATGTCTGTCTCTAGCGGGGCTACATGGCTTCTCTCTAACTCCTCCTCCTTTCTCCTAGCAATCAGTTTAATTTTCCCCACCTACCTCTGTTCCCTACGCAGACCCAAAACAGTTTCTTTATTAACCAATGGTAATCACAGCATATAGAGGGGGAATCCCATATCAGAGAAGTCATCTGTAATATTCCCATACAGGAAACCCACCCGTCATTGTTTTCTTTCCTTCTGATATTTCATCCATGGCTGCAAGTGTTTGTGTGCATGTATATGTGTGTATACATACATATATGTGTATATATGTATGCATATACTTAGGATTAGACTGTATTCTCTTCAATGCATCTCACTAACTGTTAAAGTTGAAGCCATGGGAAGGGAAATGAGAATTTTCAGAAGTGTGTTTTTTCAAATGGAAAATGTTCTCCCTCTATTATTAAATAAGGAAGCAGTGCATTTGCTCATCGCATTCTTTGTGTGAACCGCAGATCATGCTCAATATGTGCCTTTCCAGAGTCTGTGATGTTTGCCCCTTTCTTTATGTGAATTTTGCTTGCTTGTGTTTTCTGATTTTTCTCCAGTGGATCATGTTACCTTTGGTCTTAGTGGCATGAACTGAAATACCCCAACAAGACCCATCTTTAAAAGTAAGCTAATCCTTCCCTCCGTCATTCCTTCTGAGACCTAGCTTCATATAGTCTAAGCTGTCATTGGACTGATAATGACCTTGAACTTCTGGCCGTCCTGCCTTGAGTGCCCTGTTTTCTGGGATGACAGATGTATGTCACTATGTCCTAGGGTGATTCTGTGCTGACGCTGGGGCTTTCTGTGTGTTAGGCAAGCACTCTTTCAACTGAGCTGTCTCCACAGCACCCTCTGTGATGTGAATTTCGTGAACAAGTTTACTCTCTTCATTTTCTTCAAATTCCTTGAGTAGAATCATAGGTTTATGTGTCATATCATGTAGGGTGCCTTGTAGCTTAATTATCTTCATCTCTGAAAACATTTTTGAATTTTTTGCTTGGGTTTGGTTTTTGTTGATTTGGGTTTTTTGTTTTTGGACCAGTGCTAGGGCCAGCCTGAGTTACAGAATGAGAAGATCCTGCCGAAGGAAGGAAGGAAGGAAGGAGGGAGGGAAGGAAGGAAGGAAGGAAGGAAGGAAGGAGGGAGGGAGGGAAGGAAGGAAGGGAGGGAGGGAGGGAGGGAGGA